>VDFB02068881.1:0-10834 GCA_007258455.2 Sequoia sempervirens
ATATATATATATATATATATATATATATATATATATATATATATATATATATATATATATATATATATATATATATATATATGTATACACACACACACATATGTAAAGAGAAACCTACAAAGATTCATAGTAGCGAACCAAAGTAAAAATATACTCATTTCTCAATGAAAACTTATCAAAAATTGAAACTTAATATAGCCTTCTCAATAGCACCTTCTTGAAAATTAACAGTGACAAACCCAATGTAAGCAAACATAAAGTGTGAAGCATTAACTATTTTATTATGTTCTAACCATAACCACAAAATGAAAGCCATAAATAAAACAACATTGGTTTCAACTACAACCTAGACGGAGAAACCCACAAAATTGTAGCCACAAAACCCATGCAAAATGATATCCACATAACACAACCATAAACAAAACAATATTTCTTTTAACAAACAATATTGTCTTTTATCAACAACACCTTATAAAAAATTGAAACAACATAGCCTTTTGAACAGAACCTTATAAAAAAATGAGATAGTATAGGCTAAGGTAGACAACAACAATTGAAAAAAACTACATAACATCAACAATTTTATTTTGTTGCCAACATAGCTACAAAATGCAAGCCATAAAGAGAAACCCATAAAAAATTGACACACACACACACACACACACATATATATGTATATGTATATTTATACACACACACACACATATATACATAATATTAATATTAAAATATACTCTTTTCTGAATTGAGGCTTAACAAAAATTGAAAGAATCTAGGCTTTTCAACAACACATTGTCAAAATTTGAAATAATATAGCCTCTTCCGCAACACCTTATCAAAAATAGAACAATATAGCCTAAGCTAGAGAACAATAATAAAAAATGCATAATGGAATCAAACATAGACTATATAACATCAACACATTGTTGACTACACAAAGCACAAAAAAATGCACAGTAAAAAAGCAATGCAAAAATATAACCGAAGCTAGGATAGTCTTTCTCAACAGTGCCTTATCGAGAATTGAAACACTTCTCAATGATGCCATTTTGAGAATAAAACATTATAGCTAAAGATACACAACAACAACTAACAAAAAATAGATAATGTTGACAATTTTATTTCATTCCAAACATAGCCACAAACAAAAGCCATAAAGAGAAACCCAGAAAGATTCACAAATTGAGACAATATAGCCTTCACAGCAACACCCTCTTGAAAATTAATAATGACAAACCCATCCAAAAATATACTCCTATATGTGCATCTAACTTTAGACATATATATATTATATCTACATATATATCTGTGTGTCTGTGTGTGTGTATATATATATATATATTGTGCCATTCATGGTTTTCATGTACTAGCAATTGGTGGAAGGAAATATTGTTTATTTTTGTGTTGGATTGTTGTTGTGTTTATGTGGACTATTTCATTGCTTTGCAACTATCGCCACTACATGGAAATCATAAATGAAATATGTTCAAACTATTCAACAACAATCAACAATGTCTACATATGTGTACCCAACATCAGATATATATATATGTGTGCGTGTGTGTGTATATATACATACATACATATATATATATGTATATATGTATATATGTATATACGAATAAGTATGTATGTATATATATGTATGTATAAATATATGTATGTATATGTGCATGTATATATGTATATATATGTATGTATAGTATGTATATATATGTATGTATATATATATGTATTTATATGTATGTGTATATATATATGTCTATATATATATGTATATATGTAGATGTATGTATGTATATATTTATATACGTATATATATACATATATATCTATGTGTATATATATGTGTGTGTATTTAAAATATACTCTTTTTTGGACGAAGCCTTATCAAAGATTGAAAGAACATCTCCCACCAGTACATGGAAAGCATTGCAACAATTAATGTTGATGCAAACCAGCATTTAATTCTGGAAACATTCTATACCCACATGGAAAAGAATCCACCACCCTATTCCCAGGGTATGCCAATAATTGCTTCAACTACTTTTCAATGTTTGCTTGTCCATGCTTTTAGTATGTTTACTGGGGTCTAGAATAGCAGGTGTAATTACAAGCATTCACACAATATGGATACCATACAAAAATTAATGTTGGTGCCACATTGGCTTGCTCCTATATAGTTGTCGCACATGAAGAATGAAACCTTATCAAAAATTGAGAGAATCTATCCTTTTCAACATCACCCTATCAAAAATTGAAATAATATAGCCTCTTCAGCAGCACCCTATCAAAAATAAAACAATATAGCCTAAGCCAGAGAACAATAATTAACAATGCATAATGGAATAAACATAAACTGTATAACAAAAAGAAATAATTAGGGAAAAGGCTTGAATTTTGTATATAACAATTAATATAAAGTATATCATTTGAAGTATGCCCTGTCAAGGTTCAAACAAATAACTATTTTCAAAAAATAATAAACATTGGGAAGAGTATGTATGTACATTGCTCACATCTACTTTGACATACATACAAACCTACACATAGGAAAATTTAATATTGTCTCATTTATGGCTTCCATTTTGTGTAAATGGCTGCAATATATTAAAATAGTCTGTGTTGTTTTCCATAACACATTGCTCATTGTTGTTTTCTAGCTTTGGCTATATTCTTTCATTTTCAATGCATAATTCAATAGTTAATATTATAGAGTTTATGTTGTTATCCAAAAGGCATTCTTGACTATCATAGTGACTAATTTCATTTCGACTATCTACAAAAATCTACATATACAATATTAGATGCAAAAAACATTATTATAAAATAGTGATAATCAACAATGGCCAATGGAATCTAACACAAAGTGTATAAGATTAACTATTTTATTCCATTGCAACCATAACCTAAAACATAAAGCCCCGAGCAAGAACATACATTGTCCACCACTTTGATCAATGGTGAAACCCATATTTCTTATCACACTTAAGATACAGGCTATCATTCCAATAAGTCCCTGAGCCTGGGAGCAATAGTAACCAAAAGGCTTCTGTGAAGGTGGTTGGAGGTTATTTTGGTTTCTTTGCATTGGGTCATGGTTGCAAAATCAATACATGCAATCCATAGATGAAACAATATTGATATTAACAAATAATAGAGTGTTTTCTAAACAACACCTTATCTGAAATTGAAACAATATAGCCTTCTCAACAACACCTTGTTGAAAATGATACAATGTAGCCTAGACTAGAGTATAACAATCAAGAATGCTTTATGGAAATCAACATAAATTGTATAACATTCACTATTTTTTAGCTTTGCAACCATTGTGACAAAATGAAGGGCATGAATTAGAAATTATTTTCCTTGTACAACACCATGTCGATAATGAAACAATATAGCCAAGGCTAGAGGACAATAAACACGAATGCCTTGTTGAAAAGAAAAATTGCATAAGATTAACTATTTTATTATGTTGCAGACATTAGCGGAAAACAATGGTACATAATTTTCTGCACATAGGGACTGATAGCCTGTATGTTAAATTTTAAGGGAAAATTAATGTCACAATTGACTAGAGTGGTGGACAATTCCTTGCTTTCTTGTGTTTTACTTTATTTCTCCTACGTGCAGATATGTCTATATACCATACTAGATGCAAACAATATTGATACATACTTAGGTGTCCTTCAAATGATAAGTTGTATTTTGAGTGTTGTATGGAACATTGATGGCCACATTAATCTTAGTAATGGACAATGTTTCTCCGCTATGTGTAGATATGTATCTATGTCATAATCGATGCAAACAACATTGATACATAGTGATTTCTATGTTAATTTTTGTTGCCAGGACATTCTTGGAATGATAAGTTATTCTTTTGATGTTATATAGAACATTGATGCCACCATTGATCACACTGATGGACAATGTATTTTCTAGGTTGGTTTTCTTAGAAGAACCTAGATTTTTTTGAAATCATTTCTGAAGAGTTCTGTAAATGTGCTTTTTTAATATTATTTTTTTTTAGTCATATTCTAAATTTCCCAACAAAAAAATTGAAATATTAAAAGGTTTGAAATTTAAAAATTAGGAATGGAGCTCATTAGCCTTTGTTGGTTTAATTGAATCTTTGGTTGTTGTCTTGTTGTCGCAATAGAGCTTGTGGCCAGCCACCAGCATTACAGCTCTGTCCTTTTCAAAGAGTAGCCCAGTAATGTCAGTGGACTCTAGGTCTCCCTAGGCTGCTCGACAACCCTCAGGCACCGATCTCGTAAGTGCGTTCCTTGTTTATTTTTTGTTCCTAACACTTGTATTAGTTGTTTTCCATGTGCATTTAGTGAATTGGAAACATGCTTTGCATGCATTTGTAGCCCTTCTAGTGTATAGTCTAGCTTTTTTATATTTCAAGTATTTATGTGACCTTCACATTTTTGTTTGTTGACTGTTTGGGAGTAGTCTATGTGTGGGTATTTATGTGGCTTCCATTTTAGTGGACTTGCATATAACTTTATTTTTGTTGTAATATTTCCTATTGTTAGGGTTAGAGATGGCAGATATCTAACAATTAAATGCAGATTTAATTAATAAACAGAGAAACTAAAACACACATAGAATAAATCATAACATAGAGAATTTAATGTGGTTCACCCAATTGGGGCTACATCCACCAAACCGTAGCCATCCAATAATTTTATTAACCAGTGAAAAACTTATTACAATCTTGCGAATAATCACATTTTTCATCATACTATAATACCCATCTGAACCCCTTTTTAACAAGCTTAGAAGCTTCCAGATTAGGGTTTTACAAAAAATAGGTTTTTTTTCCTTTTTCATTGATTTTTCCCCTTTTAGACGATATGAAAGAGTAGGAAAAAGAGAATTTTTCTGGGAGACTCATGCGCCCCGCCCAGACCCCACTTTTTAGGGGGTTTCTTTCCCTGAAACCCACAGGGGCCCACAACCTGGACCACAGGGCCAAAGCCGAGGGTTGTGGAGTGCCACCATGGGCTGGGCATAGCCAGCATGATTAATTAAGCCACATGCCAACAATCTCCCTTGGAGACTAATCCAGTCCACACCATCCCACAACCTCCCACTTGGAGACTGATCTTGGATGACAATGCTACAATTATAGCTCCCACTGGAAATAAGTACCTTGGACCCTACTGCTCTATTATACTTGAATTAAACCTTGAAGGCCAACCGAAGCTAAAGAGGAGCTCAACTTCTCCCTTGTCACCGCCTTCGTAAACATATCCCTTGGATTGACATCATCTGTATGTATCTTGTCTAGCTTGACCTATCTATCCTCCAACACCGACCGAATGAAATGATATCTCAACTGTATGTGTTTTGTTTTAGAATGCAAGGCTAAATTCTTCGCAAGATGTATAGCACTCTGGCTATCTGTAAACAAGTAATTTCTAGCCTGTTGTTTTCCCAACTCATCCATGAAAATTTGTAGCCATATCATCTCCTTTGTTGCCTTTGTTGCAGCAACATACTTTTCCTCTATGGTGGATAAAGCAACCACCTTTTGCAATCAAGAAATCCAACTCACTGCTATCACACCAACTGTAAATACATAACCTATAGTACTCCACCTGGTATCTATATCCCCTGCCAAATCTGAGTCAACATAGTCTTTTAAATTAGAATTAGAGCCCCCAAAACATAAACATTTATTGGATGTACCTCTCAAATACTTGAGAATCCATTTTATTGCATTTCAATGCTCAACTCTAGGATGACTCAAATACCTACTAACTCCTATGACATGTGTAATATCTAGTCTCGTGCATACCATGGCATACATTAAACTACCTATAGCTAAAGCATATGGTACCTTGGACATTTTTTCTTCCTCCTCTTATGTTTTTGGACACATATCCTTAGTCAATTTAACATGACTAGGAAAAGGTGTGCTGACAGCTTTTGCATTTTCCATATGAAAACTCTGCAACACCTTTTCAACATAATTAACCTGAGATAAAAACAATTGTTTGTTTTTCCTATCTCTACGAATTTTCATACCAAGAATTTTTTTTGCTGCCCCCAAATCCTTCATAGAAAAATATTTTGGTAACTGTTGTTTTAGCTCACTTATGTGATCCATGTTAGATCTAGCTACAAGCATGTCAGCAACATATAAACATAAAATAATGTAGTTGTCATTATCCAACCTCTTAAAATAAACACAATGGTCAGAATTACACCTGTTGTAGTCTTGCTTAGCCATAAAACTATCAAATTTTAAATACCATTGCTGAGGTGCTTGCTTCAAGCCATATAAACTTTTCTTCAATCTGCACACTAGTTTCTCCTTACCTTTAACCTCAAATCCTTGTGGCTGTTCCATATATATTTCCCTTACAAATCACCATGGAGAAAGGTTGTTTTAACATCAAGTTGTTCTAAATGAAAATCTTCAGCAGCCACAATACTTAAAACAATACGAATAGAAGTCATTTAAACAACTAGAGAAAAAATCTCATCAAAATCAATACCCTTTTTCTGTGAAAATCCCTTTACAACTAATCTAGCTTTAAATATTTTCTTACCTCCATCCTCCTCTTTCAGTCTATAAATCAATTTGTTTGGTAAAGCCTTTTTACTTGGAGGTAACTTTCATATTTTCCAAGTTTGATTTTTCAGCAAGGAGTCCATTTCTTCGTCCATTCCATGCTCCCACTAAACCTTGGTATCCACCTCCATAGCTTCATCATAATGTTCTAGTTCACCAACATCAGTTAATAAAATAGTATACAAAGAGGGAGATAATCTTTCTAGAGGTCTACTTATCCTTGAAGGTCATCTAATAGGAGTTTGTGGTATTTATTGTTGTTGTTGTTGCCTAGCATGAGGAACAACTGAAACATCATTGTTTGGAATATCATCCAACACTACATAATCATTTTCTTTCTTCTCATGCTGCAGCAACAAATCTTTGTACAACACTTTCTCATTGAATATGACATCCCTGCTTCTCACAATTTTTAGATTTTCAAAATCCCAAAGTCTATAACCAAATTCATCAATGCCATATCCAACAAATACACATTTCTTAGATTTTACATCAATCTTGGTTCTATTTTTAGAATCTACATGAGCTAATGCTTCACAACCAAAGGTTTTGAGAAAAGAGTAACTCACCTTCTGACCCTTCCATGCTTCCTCTGAAATACCACAACCCAAAGGATTAGAGGGACCTCTATTGATTAAATAAACAGCAGTGTTTATAGCCTCTGCCCACATTTTTAAAGGCAACCCAACATGCAATCTCATAGTTTGTTCATGTTCCATTATTGTTCTATTCATGTGCTCAGCCACTCCATTTTCTTGTGGAGTCGTTGGAACTGTTTTCTACCTACGAATACCATTAGAGGAACAATAATCTTCAAATTCTTTGCTGCAATACTTAGCACCATTATCAGATCTAAAACATTTTATCCTTTTACCTATCTCATTCTCAACCTAGCTTCTCCATTTTTTAAAAGTTTCAAATACATCAGATTTCTGCCTAAGGAAATAAATCCATACCTTCCTAGTCGCATCATCAATGAATATAACATAATATAGAGAGCCACCGAGAGAAGATACCTGAGCTGGTCCCCATACATCCGTATGCACAAGCTCCAATTTCTCATCTTTCTTTTGCTTCCCATCCTTGAGAAAACTAACTCTCTTTTGTTTTCCATACACACAACTTTCACAAAAATCCATATTAACACATTTTAGACACGGTAAAAATATTATTTGAATGAAATTACTTTCATACAGCGCTTACTCATATGCCCCGTCTATTATGCCGGTGTTGATTCGAGTCCACAATAGCTATATGATCTTCTACTTCTTTGAATTGCAACAGCTGTTCACGAACAGTGACTTTTTTGTAACAATTAAAGTAGAAGGAGCGATGTATTTTGTAAAAAAGATATAAAGGTGAATTTCACACCTTTTGCTACTACTAAGGCACCTTTTGTGACCTTCCAATTTTTATCACTAAATGTAACAACACAGCCTTCATCATCTAGTTGCCCTGCTGAAATTAAATTTCTGCTTAACTTTGGAACATGCCTTACCTCATGTAGTAACCAATGATTCTCATTCTACAACTTAATCTCGATTCTTCCCTTTCCAACAATCTGAGAGGGTTCGTTATCTCCTAAATAAACCATCCCAAAATCCCCTTGGACATAATCAAGAAAATAACTTCTATGGGGGGTAGCATGAAATGAAGCCCCTTAATCTAACACCCAAGAATCATCAGCATTATCAAGGGAAAGAATCAAAGCATTCTCATCAGATTTATTACTTACCACATTTTCCTCTTTACTTCCTATATTTTTGTCTCTGTCTTTATTTTTCTAAGACCAACAATCTTTTTTTAAATGACCCAGCTTACCATAGTACCAACAATCCCTCTTGGCTCTTGATTGGGACTTTCTGTCCTTTGATTTTCCTTGTGACTTCCCACAGTTTTTAGAATTGTTTCATCTCTCCTTTGTTCTGCCCCTGCTTTTTGCATTCAAAACATTACCTGATGTGGATGTTCCACCTAAGCTTTTCCTATGAATTTCCTCACTCAAAATAACATCAACAACATCATCAAATTTCAATGTATTCAAACTAGAAATAGAATTGCTAATAGCCATTACCAAGCTATTCTAGCTTTTAGCAAAAGAACACAAAATCAAAAGATCCCTAACTTCTTCATCAAAGTTTACTTTTACAGAAGTTAATTGACTGGTGACCATATTAAACTCTTTCAAATGATCAATAACTTACCCACCTTCTACCATTTTCATATTAAATAAACGCTTCATAAGAAATACCTTATTCGAAGTGGAAGGCTTTTCATATGACTTTGCCAAGGTTTCCATCAACTCTTGAGTTGTCTTTGTTGTTGTAATATTGAATGCCACCGATTGTACTAGGCATAAACAAATACTGACAAGAGCCTTTCTATCCAAAATATCCCAGTCCTCATTAGACATTGTTGCGGGTTTCTTAGCTTTCCCTTCCAATGGCTGCCATAAATCCTTCTGATAGAGATAGTCCTCCATCTACATTTTCCATAACTGATAGTTCTGCCTATTAAACTTCTAAACCTTCTTACCCTCGTCTTCCATTTCTCCCACTCAACCGTGAGACTCCCACTCAGCCGTGAGACCTTCCTATAGATGATAATCGAAACACAACTTGGCTTTGATACCACTTGTTAGGGTTAGAGATGGTAGATATCTAACAAATAAATGTAGACTTAATTAATAAACAGAGAAACTAAAACACACATAGAATAAGTCATAACACAAATAATTTAACGTGGTTCACCCAATCTAGGCTACATCCACCAAACCATAGCCATCCAATACTTTTATTAACTAGTGCAAAACTTATTACAATCTTGTGAATAATCATGTTTTTTATCATATTGTAATACCCATCTAAACCCCTTTTTAACAAGCTTAGAAGCTTCTAGATTAGGGTTTTACAAAAAAATAGGTTTTTTTTCCTTTTTCGTTGATTTTTCCCTTTTTCAGTGATAATACGAAAAAGTATGATAAAAAAATTTCTTGAAGTTCGCGCCCCAAAACCCCTCTTTAGGGCTACCACCCCAAACCCACACGGGGCTCAACTTCGACCACGGACCCTGGCAAGAATACATGTCGAGTTGTATAGTATACCATGGGCTATATAGTATAGCGTGATCAGTCACCACATACCAACACCTATGCGACGTCTAGTGATAATTGTCACCTACATTCTACACAATACTTTTATGATTTAGCCTGAGCCTAGTTGCACACGTATATATCTAGATTTAGATTTGATGATAGGCGTAATTGCATTTAATGCTATATATATAAATATATTTGTACTTTCATTGTGAAGTATAGATGTGGGTGACTATGTACATTATACAACTAAAAATGTAGCTCTACACTAAAAAATTCCTAACTGAAAATAATCTAAAGTTCTGAATTACTATGCGAAGTTTTCAATGCAACCTATTATTCTACCTGCCAGAAAAATATGCAATCGATAGATAAAGTTGTGCTGCTATCACAAGTTGTGTCGTGATGTTTATTTCATTTTCCTAGACAACAACCATATGTGTCTATATTTAAACTTATCTATATATTTGTTCTTGCACCTATTCATTGATCACTATTGGAAAAAATATTTTCTAGGTCTTTGTTGAAATCATCATTGTTTCATTCAAGGCTTTTGTTTTGTGCTGATGCTTGTAACACTATACAGTTATGTTTTTTTTCTACAAGGAATTGTTGATTGCTATTTTATAGCTTCGTAGCAGCTACCCCCACCACCTTTTCCATGGCCACTAGAAATCTTGTAATATGGGAGTGTTGTTGGCTAGCTGAGAGGCTATAGATTTATATAGTTCTCTACAAGGCATTGTTGACTATTGTTCTCTAGCTTTGGCTATAAGTCGATGCTATAGAATTGTAGTCAACAATGCCTTTTTGTAAATGGCATAAACTATTTAGTTGCTTTGGTGACTTTAGAATGCTAAATATT
The DNA here is from genome assembly GCA_007258455.2 of Sequoia sempervirens. Classification (NCBI taxonomy): domain Eukaryota; kingdom Viridiplantae; phylum Streptophyta; class Pinopsida; order Cupressales; family Cupressaceae; genus Sequoia; species Sequoia sempervirens. The sequence goes on from VDFB02068881.1 coordinate 10,552, forward strand.
TTTTGTGGACATATATGTTAACTATTATATTGCTTATTGTCTGTGCTTATGTGGACTGTTTGATTTCTTTGTAGTTTTCACCACTACATCGAAACCATAAATTATATAATATGTTAAAATTTATTCAACAACAATCAATAATGTGTATATATTTGCATCTAACATCAAATTTATATATATCAGTGTGGATTTTGTTTTCAAGCTGCATATATATGCATTACATGCATTGGATCCATGTGTAGCATTTTGTTGCTTGCAAATGTATAAACACAAAAAAGTGTGT
>VDFB02068882.1:0-27425 GCA_007258455.2 Sequoia sempervirens
CATTGTCTATTTTTCTCTATTGGTGTTTGTTGCTCTAATAGCAGAATTCTGATCCATTTGAGCTCCTCACTCCTTATAATTATCATTCATGGCAAATAAAGATGCAGCGATTACTTCTATGTAAGAGTTTTTGGTCCACATTGGGTGATAATCAACATAATTTTAGTAGGAAGTACGACAGACTTGCTTATAGGAACTAACTTGCTGAGACTATGGATTTGATTGCTTTACATGTTTCTAACAACTTGTTCCATAGTGTGGATTGCACAACACCTAAGCAAGTACAAAATAAATTCAAAGATCTATTTGATACAATTAGTGAATTTTGTGCTTTGCAAATAAAGGCAGAATTGGCTTCTCTTCCTTTTGATACATTCCCTTCCATTGAAGATCATTTGATTAAGTTCAACTATTCAAGATCTCAATTGGCTAGTTATAAGAAAGATAAATCTAATAAAGAATCTATATTCTTCATTTTGTCTTAGTTTAAAGGACCATATGTAGTCTTTACTTCTACCTTTTATTCTACCATAGTTGCCCTAGGTGATGCATTTACTATACCTTTTTTTTAAGACATTTTCTGCACATTTGACTAGAGAGCAAGCTAGACTTATCCAGTTAGATGCACTTCCCAAGAGTTAGGCATTGGCGGCACAATCATCCAAAGGCAAAGGCAAGAAGAAACCAAAATATAAGACAAAATCTAATGAACCTCCCACCTCTTCTACAAAATATACACCTAAACAGAAACCCGCATGTGCTTATTGCAAAAGAATTGGGCATGATGAACATAGTTGTTACAAAAGCAAATTGATGTTTGAAGCACCCTTTTCAAAAGAACACTGTCAAATTGCCTTCAAAAACATCATCTAATTCTTCTTCTTCTACAACACCATCATCATCTACACAATCAAGGACAGCTAAAGTGGCAAATGGAATAGAAAAGATGAAAGGCAAGGCACTTTTTGCATCTAAAGTCCTAAGTCAAGGAGATAGCTTCTTGACTCTAGAGCTTCACATCATGACTTCATCACAAGGTATTTTATCTTCATTTGAACCTTGTACTTTACCAAACATCTTAATGGGGAATAACACATATATGTATGTTTGTGGGAAAGGATCTATTGATATGGGAGAAAGCACTTTCAATGATGCACTTTGTGTTCCATCCTTGTCAACTAGCCTCCTTCCCATCTATCAAACTGAACATAGTGAAGCAAAAAAGATTGTTGAGTTCACACCCTATTCGGTGATTATTTGAGACTTGGTGAGTAGAGAGATCATTGTTGTTGGGATGGTTGATCATGCATCTCACTTGTACACTTTTTCACATTTTGCCCCTTGTGATACTGCAGTTCCTTTGACTGATACTCATTCATGCATCTAATGTGAGTTGTATTTCTAAGAAGTTTGGTCACTTGAACCTTGGTGTTCTTTCATCCACTTTGGTTCTTGAGACTTGTGCCAAGCTTCCACCTCCTGCTTCTTCAAAGTTTGTGTTGCCATGGCTTCCAATACAATTAGTTCAGCAAGATGTTTCCAGTCTTTCAAATTCAGCTTTGTGGAATGACTTTTTGACAGGTAATGTAAATGTGTTTTGTGAGTCCCATCTTGCAAATTTGAATGCACTTGAGGATATCCATTTCCTTTTTTATGACAGTTACAACATAACTATTATCTCACCAACTTTGGCTTTGGAAATTGTAATTCACGAATCTTCACAAGTTTTTAGATTGGTTTCAAATCATTAAATTGTGACATCCTTTGGTTCCTATATGCAGACACTTGAGTACTTTTCAAAGGCACGTATCATAAGACTTTTTCCCTTGTCTCTCTTCTTGGAGTGAGAGTTTCTTCTGCGTACACCATTGGATTTGTTTCTTCCCAATGGAAGAAATGTTGTTTCCTGATTTTGGACACTCCTCAACTTATATCTTCAAGCATTCACCATTAGCATAAGAGCTACTTCTTTGTGGGGGTGGGGGAGGAGGGCGAGGGGAGCACAGTGGGGAATCTATAGTCTCTCTTTCTCTCCTATGGGAGGGATATCGGCTGTATATTTGTGACAGATGTAATCCTTGGGAGGTCATGTTGAGTCCTTCTTCCATCACTTCTACATCTTTAATTTTAGTTTTCTCTTTTTTGGAGCGATTTTTTCCTACAAGTTATTATTCTTTACTCTATGAGAGATCTTTTGTACATCGATACTTGACAAGGTCTTTTGGAATAGCACTAGATATACATTGGAATTTACATTTCAGTGTCAGTAGGGTATTGTTGGGTGTTGTGTTAGCTAAATTGAACATTCTTGTACCTCCAATTCCGTCAATTTGTTTTGAGATACATGATTTCTACGTGATGTACATGTTTTGAGTAAATTAGGGCATTGAATTGGGTGTTGGGTGTAAATTGAATGTTGTTGAGCATTCACCTTAATTGTTAGAGTGCATGTGTACATTCAAATTTTACAATTGTGTTGGGAATAGTGTTTTGTGCAGCACTTGCAAACATATTTTGCTATTTCCTAGTGGCTAAGAAGACCAAATGGAATTATAGGAAACTCACAAAACGTCTAAAATTCAATCAACCAAGACAACACTACTCATCTTGTGTGCTAGTGTCCAATTAGGAAAAAACAAGAGTGCTCCTATTGGGCAATCATATCCTAAGACCAAACACTAGAACACAACCTAGATGCTAGTATCCCCCAATCAAACACCAATGCCCAAGTTTTCAATCAACCAAGACAACACTACTCATCTTGTGTGCTAGTGTCCAATTAGGACAAAACAAGAGTGCTCCTATTGGGCAATCATATCCTAAGACCAAACACTAGAACACAACCTAGATGCTAGTATCCCCCAATCAAACACCAATGCCCAAGTTTTCAATCAACCAAGACAACACTACTCATCTTGTGTGCTAGTGTCCAATTAGGACAAAACAAGAGTGCCCCTAGAGGGCACTCATATCCTAAGACCAAACACTAGAACACAACCTAGATGCTAGTATCCCCCAATCAAACACCAATGCCCAAGTTGGGCATTAGAGTTCCTATAACAATTTTTTCTAAACTCGGTTGGTGATTATGAATAATTGTATGCCTATTTTCTAACAAAGTGTTGTAGTTCTATCATAAAACAGCATGTACTGCCCTTTGTGCAATCAACTGGAAAACTATATAAGAAGAAAGCTTCAATCATCATCTAAATTTGCATCAAAACAAAATTTGGAATTTATGGAGAAATTCTTCAATTACTAACTTTATTTGAATTTTAAAGCCTATTTTGAATGGATCAATAGATCAACAAAAAAGATAAAAGCAACCACTAAATATCTCTTGTAAGTTATAATCACACACTATAAATCTAATGAAAATTAAACTTAAGATGAGAACTATATCTGGCCTTGATTCTATGGAGATGAATATGTAGGCAAGCCTATGGATGAAGGAAATCCAGAGAGTTAGATCATTACACTTAGTAACTTATGTTAGTGTAGGTTTTTATTTTCCTAGTGGGATATTTAATTTTCCCTTAGTTATAGGTTTTTCCAACACATTTATTAAACTTATTTAGGATAATAAAGTGAGTTAATCATTTAATAACTAGGAGATAAAGTGATGAGTTGTCCTCCAACTTTTAAGGATGGAGTATTCACTTTTTCATCACTTTATTTAATGTTGGTGGTTATTGGTGGTCAATTCTTATTGGTTGATTTGCCACCTCCATCCTCTCCTTAGTTTTATATATACTCACTACCTAGCTTGTATTTTTCATCTTGGAAGCTCTTAATGCAATTTTGTCATCCTCACATTGCATAATCTCTCAGAATTCTAGTTTGCATTATTTATGTTTTTCCAGTTTATGTAATTTTGATTTTCTCTTAAAAAGTCCCTTGGGTTATTCAATCTATTTCAGATTTCTAACAACTTAGGGTGCATCTTAACATGTAATTAGGGTTTGACAAATTTGTGTCTATCAAGATGATTGTGTATTCATTGATTTAGAATTATAATCGAGACATAGGCAAACAAAGATCATGAACAAAGAAATAAGTGAATTCAAAAATGATATTATTTTACCTTACTAATGTGACTAGTGGAAAGTTAAACAGGAAAGCGTTAAGACTTCTCTATATTGAAAACAAGTTCAATTAATCTAAGCTTTTGTATTGCTTATTCTATGAGTGGACTGTTTTGCATTATTGAAAAAAAATTAGCATGAACTTTGGGGTTATTTTATGGTATTACAAAAGGCCAAGTAGAGGGGTCATTATAGATGATGACACTTTGAGGTCTACCCACACAAGCAATGTGATGCTTGTACATATAGGGTTTTCCAAGCAAAACATTACAAACATTCAAGGTTATCACACCGCAAGCCCCCTTCTGTTCAAACCATCCATAGAAAAGACAACACATTAACTAACACATATATCACTACTTAACTCGCCCATTTGATGGCATACGGATGTGAAAAAGATGTTATTTGTAGGCTCAACCTCTTGATTGTCTCAACAAGCATGAGATTATTTTCACAGCCACAATCGGCAATGAAATATAAGGCCTTCCCATTCACCCACATCTATGAGTTGAATAGGCAATCTCATCCTCTAGTGGTAGGACATTTGTAGTGGCAAAAGTGTCATATAGATACACATTAATGATTTGTTCCCCTTCTCTTTACTCAAATAGTTTCACATAATAATGTTTAATTTGTCCACAACTCCTACAAACCCAAAAAAACTACATTAATCAGTATCTCATAACTTTTAAAAACTTCAAACCAGATTAACCAAGCAAATCAGAAATCAGATTAAGCACATTAAGAGCAACAGGAAACACCATAAATAACACGAACACCAGGATTACATGGAAAACCCTTTTGGGTAAAAAACCACGGCAAAACATTGCTTTTATTTCTTCAAAGGGCACCAACCCTGTTTACATTTAGTGAGCACCAACCCTCCTTTGAAGCACCAACTTTGATAACTTTTAGTGAGCACCAACCCACTGAGAGCACCAACCCTCTTTCGAACCACCAACTCCGAATACACCAAAGCACCAACTCCAGACTTGAATACAAAGCTACAAAACACTGTTTTCAATCACTGCCTTCACATGAACTGTGAGGCTCTCAATCACATACACGCTGTCCAAAAACAGAAATCAGAAATGCCACATCCACTGTTTTGCACACCCAAGATCATATGTTCCACACTCAAACTGAAAACACCCTTCTTCACCCAGGTCTTCATACTTTCAGACATAATATAGAACACATAATATCATAATCTGGCCATCCAATAACTCAACTCTGCAATTCCTCTGTTCAAGAACATAACTTAAGTTGATCGTTTGCATTCAAAGACTTCATAAAAACTGAACACAAAACTTCTCCACAACCAGGGCATGCTTAAATCTGAATATAATCTCAATCTGAGCATCCGCCTACAAAAACCAACATGCCTTCTAAGTCCCACATCTGAACTCAGCTCACAAACAAGTAAATCTCCACCTAGCATATATATATTCATGGACATATATCACTCATAGTTGCTGCAACATCAAACACAGTCCATGCACTCTATCGCATCCAAGAACATCAAAAAGCAACCTTCTTTTCACAGCACATTAAAACTGCATGACTCCCCCACAAATGGTATAAAGAAATCCATTTCTAATGAGCACGATATCCTGCCATCACTACACCAAAAACGCATATTTTTGGAGTCCCAATAACATTCAAAGCCACTCCAGAAAAAAATTCGCCATAAGAAATAATAGCCGCCACAGTCAAAGGAGAAAAGCATCACTGCAAATTCTGAAACCATTACTAAAAATGAAAACGTTGCATCTTCATATGCTGCACCTTACACACCACGTGTTCCTCCTTCAAAGATTGAAATAGCTGAAGCACCTATATGCAGAATTAATGATCACAAAATTTAATTTCAAGCTTAGTCTGCATCTCAGAAATTATGAGCCATCACCAATAATAAGAGAGGTGCGCTCAAAGATGTAGCCCGATCAAATATTATGAAGCCGTTGATAGGAAGTAAAGTCTCCTAGAGTCGTTTGATGCAATCTTTTAATTATATCAAGCCGACTTGCTAAATATATGAAGCTGTTTCACATACAGCACTCATAGAAGAGATGCCATTTTTCATTTCAAAACAAATACACTGTAGCGTAAGCCAAGAATAGAGTCTTCAAAAACCATCACCAAACTTTGAAAATGTATGACCAAATAAAACCTGATACAACTAATTTCTGAAGTCGTTACAAAGTTCTTAAAAGATTATCTCAAAAATAGCTGCTAGGAAATAATGAGCACGTCCTCTTGTCTTTATCTAGATGCCCCGTAGACATACCCTGAAGCTGTTGCACCAACTCATGAAATAGTCAAGCCATTTCCAAAAGGTATGCACTGAAAAATAGAAGCCGTAGAAATGAATTTAATTCAAAACATAAGCCATTGACACTAAAGAAGAGTCAGAGGAAATCTGAAACCAATGAAATTAGAAGACTCGCCAAATGCCACGTTCTCCAAAAATCATTAAAAGACTTCAAGAAAAAAAAAATGGTGAAGAAAATTTAATTTAGGCCGACAGGAGAGAGACCACAGCAAATACACGTCCTCCTGTTTGTAAATAAACTCTTATTTCTTCACCCGACTCAACATAAGATTCGATATAAGAAATATAAGCCGCCCCTGTTTTTTTCTGAAGCCGTTGGCAAACACAGTCATTAAATCTGCTAAAACCGTTCCATTTAACTTTTCAACACCAACAAAGAACAATAGACCTTTCAAACAACTCACAAGAATTCTGACTTTTCAACCTGCTCACAAGTAGACAAGTAAGAAGGTGAAGCACACAAGCACCCTGCTCAACCAAACAACCAACTAGCTCAAGTAGACACCTAGGAAGGTCAAGCACCTCAAGCACCTCAAGCAGGCAACCAGGTAGCTCAACCTTGACATCAATAGCAAAATATTCCAACAAACCCTTCTGATCATGCAACAAGTTATTGTGAGTCTCACACGACATGCATGTGTCCTTTTTGGTCTTCTTGCCATTTTTCTTTGGTGCAACATCTTTTCATTATTGTTTGCTAGTGAGTTTGGTGTTGCTATCTCCCTTTCGCTTGACACTTGCAAAAGGCTATTCTTTTCAATCTATGTTTGGCTTGAACTTTTCTTCAATTTTCATTGTGAAACAATAGGGAAGCCCCAAATTTTCAATATTAAAAAACAATATCTTTATTTGGATGTCACTGCAATAATAGTTGCTTAAGCTTTTATGAGGGTATTCTTCTTTTGATGTTAGTTTTCCCTCACCTTCACTTGAGAGTTATTGAGGGTGTATTACTAACCTCACCCACAATTTATATTATCGAGGTCTCAGATACACTTTTGATTGAATACATCAGTTGATACAATTTATATGCATCCAACATCTCGATGAGAAGTACAATCCAATGGATGGCCAAGTCAATTAATTCTTCCTCACCGACCACATCTCAATCGACCATTCCTCCCCAAATTGAGTTGGTTGAATCCCCTTATTCAAGAGATTGAATACAACAGTTCTCATCAAATTCCATCCCTAGGACACAATGCTTCTCAAAGTACTTGATGTTGATTTTTGCAAAGAAAGTCTTTTGAATGGTCCTCATGTTGCAATATCTCCCTCAATATTGCTCAAAATATTTAGTCTGATCACTTTTCAAAGAGCTCTCAAAATATTCTTTCTAATGACAACAAATTGCCTCAATTGGACACCAACTTGAGAAGAAAAAAATGTTTGTTTCTGAAAAACAAAATCAACAAAAATATGCCAATCTATCACAAGTCTTCTCCCACTTTGCCCAAATCAATTCCCTAATACCATTTGGTAATATTCAAACATTCATTTATAAAAGTATACCAAAATATATCAATAATATGTAGAATAAAAGAGAGATCACAAAACACGAGATGTTTGTGGGGCAAGATACTCTAGTATCTAATATACTCACAATAGAATGATTACTCTACAAGTGGGACTTCACCATACAATACTTATTAGGGAAGAAGCCTCTCACACAAAATCTTCAACTTGAGATCCCAACTAAATAGTCTCCATACACTTAACACCTCCCACAACTAATCACAAAGGGGTAAGCCACTAATCCCAAAATGGGCCCACTAATTATCAAATAAAATTAACTACACAAATTATCCATATGATCCAATATAATGAACTAAAAGGATGTGTGCCAAAGTTAGCATCTCTCCATTCCCCCAACATTTAATCTTGAATACAAGTTTAAAGGCATTAATTAATTCTTTGATCTATATCTACTTCATTAATTCTTTAATATATATCTATTTCATTTTGAGAATTAAAAAATTTAAGATTTGTTAAGGACTTTTGCCCAAAAAATTTAATGAAAGAAATCTTGTAAACTTGTCAATCAATCAACTTAACATGCAATTTGTAAACAAGACCAAACACCATGTGCAATAAATAAGACAAAGGATTTAACTTGGAAAAATCCACACATGGGAAAAACTCTAGCAAAATGTGAGCTACAACTCACATAAAATCCACAACTTTAAACTTTAAAGCCAATTATAGTGCTAAGCCACTTAAATACACAAACCGGCCTGAGCTTAGTGAATTAAATCCCAAAGACCTTTAATGCAGCTCTCTCACAAGTTTGATTAGCTTACAGTAACCAATTGTTCACTAGGAACCATGAACTCCTATGGATTTCAATTCAATTCCCTTCATGAACTCCTTAAATTCCCTCCCATTGACATTTATTTTCATTGACAATAACATATGTATGCTTCACAAGCCTATATCAAAGTCTGAAAATCGCTAGAAGTCTAAAAACAAAAGATTTAGTAACATGGGACACTTCTTGTTGCAAAGCAAAACTGCCTCTTTCCAACCACAAACACTTTTGAAATTACCACTTTTCATTGGGAATGCTTCCAAAACCACTACTTTCTAACAATTTTTGCCCTCCAACTTCCAAAAGCTTTGCATATGGACTCAAACGAAGTGTTGAATATTTTTTGAAATTGCATTATTTTTTTAGAGGAATCCAAATATGCAAAAAAATTCAAATTTTGGTGCCATTAAAGACCTATTTTTGAACCTACAACACACGTGTCCTTTGAGTTGTGATTGTAGGACTAAGAATGAAATGCAGATGAAAGATTAACAAAAATGAAATGGATGGGAAATTAAACAAGAAAGTATTCAATGAAACTCATATTCAATTCATACAAAATGTGATTGAATGTACAAATTTATCAATATGAAATAACTGTTCAGTCCATCTTCAACATGACTATTCAGCTTCTATTGTATCTAGGAAATATTAAAATAAAATATTATTCTACCAGGTTTAACTACACCTAGCATTATGTACAATACAATGTATTCAATGAATACAAAATGTGATTGAATGTACATATTTATCAAAATGAAATAACTGTTCAGTTCATCTTCAACATGACCGTTCAGCTTCTAGTGCATCTAGAAAATATTAAATATAAAATATTATTCTACTGGGTTTGACTACACCTAGGATTATGTAGAATACTGTTACATACCCCTTTAATCTGCAGGGGTTGTTGTAAAACCAATGTTTGTGTTGTGCATTGAGCAAACTTTCCTATGTATTTGGTGCATCATTTTCTTGATATGAAAGCTCTAGTCTTCTGCAAAAGGTTTAGCCTAGCTTGTTCCCTTTTACAGTTTTGGAATTCTCAAGAACCAATGCTATATCCCATTTTTATAGAATACCACACCTTTTGCTGTGAAACAGGTCAATTCACCGCTATTTTCTGCTCTGAGAAGTGAATAAATTTGCAGAAGAAGATTACTCAACTTTATTTCTATCACTTCTATCTCCAAAGAGAGAAAACTAGAGAACCCAAGCTAATTGCGCCCATGAGGAACCCAAAACTGTGTTGCAGCTACACCAAATGACCTTACTCTTTTTCATGCTAAAAATGCAAACCACCTGCCATCCACAATACTCTCAAATAAAGACACATGTCGACATATAAAAACTATTGTTGTAGTAGGAAAAACTAAGCCAAAAATGAAGGAATGCAATGATCTCACTCTGTTCATAGTCATCAAAAACCATGATGTAGTGTGCAATCTTAGGTGTTCAAATGCTGAGTTGAACATTACATGATGAAATGTTGTAGTGATAAGTGGCAATATGTTGTTATTTGTAATATGCTGCAACGACAACCCCTCAATGGACAATGAAAGAAATCTCCAAGTGCCATGCTCAAGGAGCTTGAAATCTAAATCATGATGTTCCCCCCCATAAGATGAGAGCAGAGTTGCTACAAAAGCCCCTAGAAAGAGAACATATATGAACCTGTGTATAGATATCCACAACTCAATGATGCCCCCTCGGCTCATCATTGCAAGTCTTTGTTAAGTCGCCCTTTCAGGTTTTCAACTTACAACTCTCAAATGCAAAATTATAATCAACAAGAGGCAATAACCTCAAATAATCTATTTTGAGCTACATATATGTTTGTCTCAACATGCTCGTTATCAATATCCCAATCAAAATGGGAAATCATAGGGCATTGAGTGCATAATCATCCTCTGTGGGAATTAAGTGCAACTCTACAATTTTCTTAGCAGATTGTCACTCAACAGTACAAGCATCAACAATATTTGCAATGTTTTAAGCCGATAATCAATGCCTTTATACCCTAGGCCAATACAATTTTTGTTAGGTTTTATTGTCTCCCAAACTTGCATAGCAAGAGGAGATTTAATAATAGGACTAACAAGTATTACATCCATGATGGATTTTGACAACACACTTTTTGATTTAGACACAACATTGTTATGACACAAGAGGGGCTCAATACTTTTCTTCAAGAACTTTTTTCTTTACCAAAATTTTGGGTTGAACACCTTGAAGAATTAGCATCATTGTTGACAAAATCTTTCTTCTCTGCTAATGCATTGGGTGTCTAATCTTGTAATTGATCTTGCAACCTATTGATTTCTTGCCACAACATCTTGTATTGATTCCAAAACCAACTACAGCATGCATAGTTGATGGACTCAATGGCAGGTGCAGGTTTGAAAGGTCATTTATTCTTAAAAGGAGAGTCTGAAACTCAAATGTTTATGGAGCCCAGTGTTACAAAACTTGGACTCGCCTTGGACCTGGCAAGCCGATTTTTTACTCAGACTCAACGCCCAAACTTGACACAAACTCAACAAAGACTCGACATATAGAAAAACCCAAGAAATCCAAATATTTTTAAGCATTTAAAACTTGTTTCATGCACCCTTTAATAAATAAACCTTAAAGACACAATAACATCATCAAATAGAAACTACTTTGATCCCATACAAAAACATACATTGATCACATAAGTATAAACGCAAATTTTAGCTGAAGGAAATAATAGTATTAAGGCAATTAGATATATAAATGTTGTCAAATGTATAATATGAAATCCATGGCATCAAAAGTTCCAAACATATATCAAAACAAAAGCTACAAGTCTATGGCTAAAGGAGCCTACATCACTCAACGTCAGCCCTCTTGCATAGTCATCTAAGATAGGTCCTAGATGATGATGCAGCCATCATCTCTACCTGTGTCTCAAACTCGGTGGCACCCAAACCAGCATCCTGTTGGTCCCAGTTTGTTGTTGCGTCAAAAGATCGATCTATCAATGCCCAATACAAACAGTAGAGACATGGATCACATGGGAGGCGGTTAGTCCTTTGTCATGAATCTTGAGGGGAGCGTTGACCATTTGCCAACAATCTCCTCATCAGCGTTACTTGAGGGGATTTGAACACGTGACCCAACGCTTTGATACCAATTGTTGGCCCCAATTTGTTGTTGCATCAAAAGATCGATCTATCAACACCCAATACAAACGGTAGAGACATGGATCGCACGGGAGGCGATTAGTCCCTTGTCATGAATCCCGAGGGGAACGTTGACCATCTGCCAACACATCAAGGTGTCTCCTCGTGCTCTATCCTCCTCTGCCATGGCTACTGCATCTGCCTCTTGATTTGCCCAGTCAACCCAATCAAGGTCCTCATTGCTAAAGACAGGATCCTCAGCCTCAATGATCCAATCTGATTAAGGATCAACCTCCTCCAACGTGATGGGTGACAAGTCAGTGCCCAATATCTATCTATGGCAAAGGCATAGGTTGTAATGAACATAAACAAGATCATTCAAGCTCTGCACTGACAATCTATTGCGCTTCTTGGAGTTTATGTGCTCAAACATACTCCAATTGCTCATAACCTGAGGCACTACATGGTTGGCTCAACACACAAACCGCAATCCTCTAAAGATTTGGTACTTTAGCACCAAATCTCTCCCACCATGCATCTGAGATGAGAAAAAGAAAAAAATCAAGCTCATTGTCAAACTTTAAGTTTCAATATTTAATAGTAATATAGAAAAAGGAAAAGTTATAATTTTTAAACTACTATTATGCCCTTAATAAATTTTTATCTGGCTCCAACGTCAATCGAGTAGCCTTGCATATGTCTCTTGCAAAGAGATCTCCTTGTGCAAGTCTAAAAATCTCAAATCTCAGCAACAATTTGTGCTCCAACACAAGAATCAAACATCTGCTTGATGATTGTGTAGAGCCCACTCAAAACCTCCGCATTTGCCTTGAATTCAGGATGAAATTGGACTGTCGGATTGAGAAAATATGTTGTTGCATGTAGGGGCTTGTGAAGTTGGAGGTGTATCGTCTATCAATGATCTCCCAAATGGGGCAATTTTTATCATCAACTCCCCCATAAATGGATCTAATGGCCTCTTTGGCCCTATCCATGCCCTCATATATGTAGCCCATTGTGGGCTTCTCCCCATCGGCAACTCATAATAGAACCACTAAAGGCTCTGTGAACTGCAATTATTATGAAACATTGGCATAAGTAAGAATCAACAAAAATAAGCAAATAAAATAAAAATGAAAATGAAAATATAATGTCGAATGAGTAAACTAATTACTAATTACTAATTACATTTACATTGATGATCTCCGCAGTAGGTACTCGAAAGCCTTGCTCATCAAAAATCTAATTTGACACTTCATCCCCTGCATTTGTCTTAGCATATGTTGAGGAAGTCCACTCCTCACTAACAAACATTTGCCTCAAAGCTCCCTTTGACTGCAGCAAGGATTGTGGAGTGATGAAATTGGAAGCAAAACGGGTTATCCCAAGGTGAGCCAACTCCTCCTACCCCATGTATTGCCTCATAAGGTTGAGGACCCATGTGTGATTATATATGAACTTACAAATATTCTTTGCAGTCTCCACACGTGCTTTGATTCAGACAATCTTGCCAAGATCCTCCAATATGAGGTCAAATCAATGAGCGTCACAATGTGTTCAAAACAACGATTGGTACCTATCCATCAGTAGTCTACTTGCAGCAACATAATTTGCTGCATTATCCGTAACTACTTGCACCACATTCTCCTCCCCTACCTCAACCAAGACACCCTCTAAAGCCTCGCAAATAAATTTAGCTTTTTTGGTGTTCCTGGATGCATCAATAGATTTGATGAACATAGTACCACCTAAAAAAGAAACAAAATCAATGATTCAATAAAACATAAATTAAAAATCTTGATTGTTAATCACTAAATCAATGCATTTTAGGAGGTAAAATATTTACTTGAGGAAGAAACAAGAAAATTGAGCAACGTTTTGTTTCTTTTATCGGTCCAACCATCGGTCATGATGGTGCAACCCTTCTTCCTCCAACTATGTCGCTGCTCCTCTATTGTGGCTTTCACATCAGCAACCTTTTGGGACAAAATGGGGCCCTTTATCTCCTCATCATTAGGGGCTTTGAACCCCACCCCACAAATAGTAATTGCATCAACCATATTTTGCCAATAAGGAGACCTAACACATAAATTAAATAAAATAAGTATTGAAAATTGTATAATTTCAATTTGAATTCAATATAGCTCTAAAAATAAAAAATTTAAGAGACAAAGAATCAACTATCAACTATATAATTTAAGACAAAACAAAAAGAAGAATTACCTGATTGCAAGAAATGTAAAGTCGCAATAGAACCACAAGTCTCCAATTGTACTTTTGACTGCATGTTCCAACCCACGCTCTCAAGTGACGATTGGGAACCCGGAGTAGTGAGTGGCGAAATATATGAATCCAGCCTAGATGCACGAACTCTAGACCCAATGCTAACACTGCCACTGGCACTACCAATAGCCGAAGGTGGAGGAATTGGAGGCATGGAAGAAGAAGAATCTCCAACTCCACCCATGGCTGCCATCTCCTCTCTTTGCCTCTTTTTTAATTCTTTTTGTTGCTCAAAGGTTTCCAATTGCACTTGCACTTCACACATAACCTCAGGAGATACTTCTGGGCATGGATTAGCATCACGGCCTCGTATATGTGCAAAGTGGTAGTTCAATCTATTAATATGCCTCTCCCAAGCATAGTTGTTTTTCAATGAAAACATGTTACCTCTCCTTTCTTTTGCCCAAGGATAAAAATGGCATGTTTCCAACAAGGGTCCTTTCTATTTTGAGATATTGTGAATGTGATAGAGACAATTTATAGATATATACTATGTTGCAATAACACAAATTAAAAAAAAAAATTAACATACAAAGTTTATAATTAAACATATTAAAAACCTAGGGTTTGCAACTATAATACTATTTTTTTTACAAGAACACCTACGGTTTGTTCAACAAAAATCTTAAACATACCTAGGGTTTGTAACTTGTTCTTTGTTTCACTAAAACAAAATAGAAAAAAGAAAGAAGAAATAAAAAAGAGAAATGAAATTTTGGTTTAAACAAAAAAGAAAAACCTTCAATATTCAAACATACCTCTTAAATCTTCTTTGAAATCAATGGAAATCTCTTTCCAATCCCTTGCAGACTCCTCTAGATGCACCAAGATTATCTACAACCTGCTCAAATGCGATTCAACAACCGGTTTGTGCTCAATCTCTTTACTGGTTTTCCTTCAATGCAAATATATTTTGGCTCTAATCTCTCTTTTTTCTTTCTTCCTTGACTTGATAATGAAATGAAGTGTCTTTTGGAGATAAAGAGGCAAATATAAAACCAAAAAGAAAAAGTTAAAGTGCTTTTCAATGTGTTTTTTTTATGTTTTTGACTTCAGTTGTCGTGGTCGGGTCTAGGGGTCGGGACTCGCCCAAACTCGGCGAGTCTGCCGAGACTGCCAAACTTGACGAGTCTGGCAAGTACTCGGCCCTCGAATCTATCGAACTCGTCAACATCCACCCACCTTGCGACTCATTGAGTTTTGGCAATTTTGCACGAGTCTTGTAACACTAATGGAGTGATTCATTGTAAATCATGGAAGCCCCACTTGCTGAAAATGATGGAAGGTCGCATAATCATTTTGTTTGTTTTGAAATTCTACTTTGTGTGACCATGCTCATGATAACAAAGACATGGGTATAGCATGTGAGAGATTACTATAATGGACACTACAAGGAAGAGTAGGTGGGAGTAAGCCCCAAGAATTTTTGTAATCCCCTCTGATAATATGTTGTTTCAAATGTTGATTAACCATCAATGCTTGCACAACCAAGCTTTAGCCCAAAGGAACATACATTATATGTGTAAAACTTATCCTTATGGTCAAGGGTCCCAAACAATACTCCTCTTTTATATACCAAAAAAATGTCGTTAGTGTAATCATTACTCATGGGGATCATCTTGAGATGATTTAAAACACACGAGTCAAATCTCATAAAAAAAATAATAACAAATGTTTATGAAAAGCTTCAATACTTAACCAATTTTCTAGATTCAAAAGACCTTGGTGGTCCGATTGACCCCCACAAAATGCAAGCTATCTTAATAACTAATCTCTCAATCATTAAGCCCACACCTAGATTTGTTGTACTTGCACACAATCTGTGAGTATTTTGGCTCCCATATTTGAACGATAGGAAGTGGTAATACAAAACTGACATCACGTGCAATTACTATGATTTAGCATCTTGCTTAAATTATTGAAGCATTCAAGAATCTTGGCAAATTGTGCATAGGTTTCTGGTGCAGGAGCACTTAGTTCAAGTCATGTAATTGGGGGTCTTAGGTTGGATTTTTGAAAATTTGAGTCTTTTTGATGTAATAAGGCCATGTCAAGGCCATTCTTGGTGTTTTGAAGTCATGTGAGTCTATTTGGGTCAATTTGGGTCAATTTGTGCAAATAATGTAAGAATTTGTCAAACAAAAGTTGATAAAAATGCAAAACTTGGAACACCAACGGTCAAGTTTGTTCAAATGGGAGTTGAAGTGGTTGAGTCAGTTGGTTTTTGTGGGAAAAGTATTTAAAAAGTTGTTGGAACTCGTTGTAAGGTTGTTGGTGGAGTTTTGATTGAACAAAGGCATTGAAAAGCTCTCAAATTTCTGTATTTTTCCAGAAAATCACTGCTCTTTGGATCTGTACGGCTCCATACAGGTTGTCATTAGCCTAAACTGCTTGGGAATAGATAGATATATGTTCTAACTTCATTCTTGAATTGGTTTGAGGGGTTTTTATTGGGTTTGAAGCATCTGGTGGCCAAATTACTGAAACCGACCAGAAAACAGGGTTTTAAGGTTTTGAAGGTTTAAAATGCAAATAGACCCATTCCACCTTCTGTAAACCCTGTAACTGAGTGGAATGGGTTCCAAATAGTTAGGATTAGGTGTTCAAATGTTTCTTGAGAGCAGGGGAGGTGAGTTGATGGGGTTTGTAGGAAGCCCTAGTAGTGAAAGATTGTGATTTTGAGTGAAATATAGAGGTTTCAGGTTGAAAATGGATGAAATCCATTAGGGCAGCAGTTGGTGATGAACCTTTAAGCATGTGCAGACCTTTTTGAAGATGTCTGAGGCTTTGATAGGGTGAGATTGGGTTTGGAAAATAGATTTTCAATAAACCCTTGGAAAACTTGGTTAAAGAGAGGGTTTGGTAAAAAGGTGACTTGGAGGGCTCTCTTGGGGATAAAAGTTGAAGAATTGGTGGTTTTAGGGACTGGTGAAAGACTATCCACGAGTTTTGGGTTAGTAATGAGTTTTGAGAGAGGTTCCTTTGTAAAAACGACCTATTTGAAGGTCTAGGACAGTGTAGAAGTACCTGTTTGAGGGTTTCGTTCCAAAAGAGTTGTGGGAGTTTTTAAGATATTTCTTTGTAGACCCTAAAGGGTGTCTGAAAGTATATAGGGTCAGAGGTTTTGAGGCTGAGTTTGTGAGATAAGTCCAAGAGAATAGGTCTGCAGACCTACAAGGCAGATTTGGGAAGTTGAGGAGAATCACCCTAGATAGGGTTTGAAGGATTAAAGCTTGTTCTAATCAGTTGAATTTGGTGTTTGGTTGATTGAAGGCCTCCCTGCTCTGCATCAGTTTCTTATCCATATCAGCATCATAAATCAGATTTCAGTCATTCATTCGTATCGATTATGTTCTCACATTAAGAACACTTACAAATAAGTTGGTAAATACCTAATTCATCATGATTAGTTATTAATTTTTATATCCCTGCCACCTTAATAGGACATGTCTTATTGAACGTTCTCATCAATCAACATATAAATAGCCTATCACCCCAATTATAATTCTCACCTCTAAGACAACATATTCTATTTTATATTTCAAAACATCAATATATTTTGTATTTAATATGTGTACCTAATAGTCATATCAAATAAGTTGTTTGCATTTCAATTAGAATTTGATTTAGTCAAGTATAAATCTATTTAGGATTGATCCTTTGTCTTTCAAGTGATTTTTAAGACTAATCCTTACAAGCTTTAAGTTTGCACATAATGGATTCAATTAGGCACAATACAAAATACTTGTTAACTACTTCAAGAACAAGGTATAACCATTCTATCTTGTCACATTTACATTTCATTTAATTTCAATTAAAGGTTAAATGGATCACCCATTCATTAAATGGGAAGGGTTGAGTGCTCATTTGTCAACTTCTTCTCCCATCAAATTGCCCACTTTTCCAACTCAAACCCTAGATCAAAAGACAGTTGGCAATGCTAGATGAAACTCAATAAAAACTGAGGAATCTATCTTATTGTGTGGTAATGACCCAAAGCAGAATTGGCTGGCATGATTTCTCTTTGTAGCCTGGGTAACTTCCATGTGGAGGGCAAACAACTTCCATCAAATGTCAACTTGATTACATAATAGTCAGCTATTATATCCTTTACATCCATAGGACCCCTTCCCTTGTAACACATGTACTACCTTTCCTAATCAGATGCAACTCAAACTCAAATCCCTCGTGTCTATAGAACCCGTATTTGAACCCCCATTGTTAGCGACTACATAATCAACCCTATGTCCTTATGGAAGCTCAACAACGTATGTTATCACTAAGGAGACACAACATAGCAAAGAAGCCAACCATTTGGCCACATAACTCCAACTTCCCAAAGCAAAACCAATACAATACAAAAGTATTGAGTATACTAATGGCACAAAAAATGCACATCAAAACCCAATCATTCAAACTAAACTTTGTAATCATCTTCTTTGAAAAAAAAAATTTCAAATAATGATTACATAGAAAAATCAATAATCACTATTTATATAAGAATCCTCTCCATAGACAACAAAGGCATGAGATAGGTAATTAACCTCAAAAGTGAGGAAGTTACAATGGAGCCACCTATTCTAACTCTCCAAGCTCAAAATTAGAAGAGGACCTCAACTGAGGCACAATTGAGACAAACAATTAAGAAATGTTGGATTTACAAGATGATGCAAAGATTAAACCAAACTTAACAGTCTCTTCCATTTCAAAACTGAATATTGTGAGGTAGTCTTTCCTAAATGTAATTGTATCAAGATTATGAGGATAGAATAGGAAATTCCATCCCAAAGAATGAAATAATTCAATTAAGGCAACATCTTTTGAACCTCTACATTGACTTAGACTCCATAAGCCACAAAAATACAAGGTTGTGAAGTCAAGCTTGATGATAAGCTTGGACCTAAATTTATAAGCATTGTTGACATGAACAAGGAGCCAACCACTATGATGGTGAACATGGGTCTAAAGAAAAACGACAGTTAATCATGGTAGGTGACAATTGGGAACCAATATAGAAGATAGCAGGATTCAAAATCTTCCTGGACTTCAAAGATGACTTTCCATGTATGTAAAAAGACTTGAAAGTGGTGCCTCTAGAATTGTGCATGCATGGAATCCCACTTGTGCTAGGAGCATACCTTGTGCAAAGAAAAGTGTATTACAGCAACCACAATCATACTGTGAAGGTCTAATAAGAAATTAACAAAATAATAGATGTATATAATCTTCAAAGAGTGGACAAGTTAATGAGTGTATCTGATCATGTTAAGCTTCGAGAAGAAATTGAGATAGATTAAAATATGATTTAAAACAATGGAGAGGGTGTTTTACTTGTTTGTTGGGGGCATGAGGAAACTTTGGAGGTGGGCGGAGGGAGTGAAGACTAGATTTAGATCTCAGCAATATAGAATTAAACTAAGTCACCAGGTTCGAATTCGAATTCGAATTCGACAACATTGAAATTCGAATGAAATTCGACAAGGAAAAAATTCGAAAAGTATAAAATTCGAATAAAATTCGACTCATGTAAATTTTTTATTTTTTTTATAAATATAAGTAATATCTCCATACAATTCTCTAAATAGTTTAACATTGATACATATATTTGAATCATTACAAAAAGATGACACATTTATAAAATATAAACCATAAGAAACATGTGAAATCACGATTGTGAAGATGTTCTTTTGTCAAAAAGGTACAATAACAGTAAAGACTTTAGAACTTCAAAAAAGCTCCAAGTCATCAAGAGCACTTGGCTCATCATCATCTGTATCAGTACTCAATTCTTCATCTGCAAAGTCAGGCTCATCTGCATCTAGTGCTGCTATGTCTTCACGAATTTGTTGTGATGAAGAGTCCTTTGCTGATTTGTTCGTGAGCAATTTTAAATTGCTGCGAACATAGACAAGATCTCCCAACTTTCCGGACAACAATTTATTCCTCTTTTTGGAATGGATGTGGTCAAAGCAACTCCAGTTCCTCTCACAAGCTGACGAACTTGCTCCCTGACTCAAAACTCGAATAGCAAACCTTTGTAGCTCAGGAGTTTGTGCTCCATAGGTCATCCACCATGTATATGCAGGTACATGTGTCATGTCATATTTGGCTGCTGACATTCCAAACATCCCTTCTCCTCTTTTGTATACCCAAAATTGACTTCTGATTAGTGCTGAAATTGATGGATTTGATTCATACTTTTCAACAGCTTCTAAAAGCCCTCCCATAATTTCAGTGTCACCTTCTCTATCAATAGAAAACAATTTAGGCTCCAAAAAGCAAGCTGCTGCATGTAAAGGTGTGTGCATCATTTTCCATCTGCAATCAACTACCTCCCATATCTCCATATATTCTGCTTCTACATTATTGAGTGCTTTTTGAATAGTTTCCTTACAACGGTCCATGCTTTCATAAAGCATGCCAAGGCAAGGAGTGTCACCATCAACCATACGAAGCACGTCAACAATTGGTTCACATATGAGTAAAACCTTGGCTGCACTTTCCCAGAAATTGCTATTCAGAATGATTTGCTCTACGTTCTTCCCCTTAGGACCTTTAGAAAGCACTGAGTGTTCCCATTCATTGGAACAAATTACAGACCTCAAAGCTGCCTTTTCTTCAACCACTCTTTTCAAAGTGATATAAAATGAAGCAAATCTTGTTTCACAAGGCCTCAACAACTCCCTGGATGCATGCCGCCTATAAAGACTCAATGTGAGACGATGATTCCTTATGAAATTTGCAATTGCTCTTCCTCTGTGAATAGCTTCATGTACCCATGGGAATTTAGCCAAGTCATGAAGCAACAAATCAAGACAATGGGCTGCACATGGGCTCCAATATATTTGTGGGTATTTATCTGCAATCAGCTTCCCAGCTCCCACACAATTTGCAGCACTATCAGTTACCACTTGAACCACATTTTCCACCCCTATTTCAAGAATGGCTTCCTCTAATATTTGAAAAATGTACTCAGAAGTTTTCTTGTGGTTCATGGCATCAATCACTTTCAAAAACACAACACCTTCAGGACAAGCCACCAAAATATTTATCAATGGCCTTTGACATATATCTGACCATCCATCACTCAATATAGTGCAACCTGTTTTCCTCCAAGAGGATTTGATAGTAGCTAGTTTATCAGTCACTCTATCTTTTGACCTCTGCAAAAGAGTTGTCCTGATAGTCTCTGAACCTGGGGGAGTGTACCCTTTGCCAAACTCTGCAATTTTGTGAACAGCATTACGAAAATGTGGACTTCTTGCAACATTGAATGGAATAGCACTTGTGTAAAACAAATCAGCTACAGCATCATCCACCTCCTGTTTCTCTACTGGTTTCCAGAAGCTTTTCAATGTTCCACTCTCTGTTGATGCCCTCACCGGTTTGGATAAACCAGAAGAGGAAGACATAATAGATGTTGAGAATCTAGATTGAGACATATCCTCTTCAATTCTCTGTTTTTTGTGTGTTTTCATCAGCTTTCCTCTAATTGAAGAGGACTGTTCTTTCTCTAAAGCAGCTCTCATTTGTGGGGTAACGTCAGGACATGCTGTAACACCTCCTCCTGCACCATTTGTAATACCAAGTAAATGGTCCATTGCCCTTGTTAAACCGCCAATAAAAGGTTTCTGACACCTGTTGCATTTGAGGTCAGTTCCATTGCGAGTGACATATTTCCATGCTTCCGCAGTTGATTTCTTGGGAGACATAATCTGCATGTTTGAATGACAAAATAATATTTAATATTTAAACGTTAAAACATCCACAATTTTATTTCAAACAACATTGAGACAAAATATATAGATTTCTTATTTTAAATCTAAAAACAAAATAAAAAATACTAAATTTAATTTTAATAAACATAAATATATTTAACATATTTTTATTAATATAAAAATAAAATGAAAACACTAAATATTAATAAATAATAAGTACTAGAAATCTATAATTTTATTAATATAATTTTCAGTACCTAAAATCTATAAAATATAAAATAATAAAAATACTAAAATATTAAGAAGCTTTTAATATTAATAAAAAAATACTAAATATTAATAAACTTAATAACTGAAACTTTGAAGTCTATAATAATATAAATATATTTATATAATTTACATTTTCGTATTTTACATTTACAATAAAAATGATTTGGACACATTATTTGCTAATAAGTAAACTGTAATTTGTAAACATAATATTAATTTATTAAATACAAAATAAAATATTAAATCATTCGTTATGGAACCCTAAATTTAAATTATGGAACCCTAAATTTAATAATAAATTAATAATAATATTGGTGACTTAGGTAAAAATCATTCGCATAAAATTATAAACCCTAAATTTAAAAAAAACAAAAAATAGCTTCTACGTTCTACCTCTTTCGATGGCCGAGGTCGGGTGATTTCGTTGAGAAACGGCGCGGATTGTGGATTATTTGCAGAGGAACCCGCGCGGATTGTGGAGACCGAAGTTGAAGCAAAACGTTGTTGATTTCGTTGCAGAAACGGCGCGGATTGTGGAGACCGAAGTTGAAGCAAATCGTTGTTGATGGCCGCAGGCCCGCAACCTACAGGGGGACGCAAATGACGGCCACTGTTAAAGCCGACGCCGACGCAAGTGACGGCCACTGTTAAAGCCGACGCCGAGATCTGAAGACGCGAACTGTGAAAAACGAAATGACTTGCAACGCCGCGCGAGAAAGAGATGAATAATATCAAATGTCGGCCGTCAGAGATATAACAAAAAAACCCTTAAAAAAACCCTAAAAAAAAATCGCTTTATGAAAATTTTCAACGCCCTTGTTTGACTGCCGAATTTGGTCGAATTTAGACGAATTTGAAACATTTTTTTGAAATTCGACGAATTTCGAATTTCAACATGAAATTCGGTCGAATATGGTGACATAGGAATTAAATGCAACCACTTAACCAGTAGGCCACAACTTAGCGTCTTTTAAAATATTAAGATATGCTATAGGGAAGAGCTTGTAGAGATCATTATAATAGCTTTAGTTAATATAAGTATATAGTCTATTCACAAATTGCAATAAGTTTGACCCATATTCTTCCAGTTGCCCTATGTTCATATATGGTTATAATGCATACATACGTTACCATAAGCGAAAAACCTACTAATAAACTATGTCATAATCATTATTGTGATAGGGCATGGGGTCACATGCTTTAGCAAAATAACATGGTGTAGCAGAAAATAAGTCCCTTCCAGTTACTAGGGTTCAAAAGAGAAAAAACACAGAAAACAGATGCAGTTTAAAACAAATAGATAATATGATAAAATAGCAAAAACTACAAAATTTATCTTGTTTTGTTTTGTTTGGTTACTCCAGTTAAATATATAATTTTTATTTGTGCACAGATATGACCAAATAATTATCTGGATTGACCAGAATTCCAAGTGCTAGTTTAAAACGTGCTGATATGTGATGGACGGTGTTTATCATCTTCTAACAACAATACACAACACATTTTGCTCTTATATTATAAGCCTTTTCCTATATCAACTTCAAGTTATGCAAATTAAACCAAAATTTGTGTAAGACAATTTTGAAGCAAACGAAGATTGAAAACAATTAAGGAAAAAAAAACTGATTGAATGGCCAGTGGTTTGTAAAGGCCAAGTTTCAAAACCTTCCCCAACTTGAAGCAGGCCATTATGTGTCTGCCTAACGAAGGCGTAAAGGGGCCCAAACAACAAAAATAACCCTATCGGTCTCCCCATTTTGGCAAATGCTAGAACAACCGTAGCCAAATTACTTGGCAAAAGCCAGAAGACCTGGAGCTCTTAATAAATGTGAGAATATCACTAAAGAGAACAGAAGCCAGTTAGTCTCCAAGTAACTTAAGCAAAGGAAACTGATAGAACGTAAAGGATAGAATATCAAAAAATGGAACTAGAGCCAACTAGACCCCAAGTATCTTAAGAAAAGAAACAATTGATCGAAAAATAGAGAACATCACGAGACGGAACTGAAGCCTCTTACAGCAAGGTCCCATATTATTTTGCTAAAGCATGTGCCATGGAACTAGAGCCAATTCGACCCCAAGTATCTTAAGAAAAGAAGCAATTGATCGAAAAATAGAGAACATCACGAGACGGAACTGAAGCCTCTTACAGCAAGGTCCCATATTATTTTGCTAAAGCATGTGCCACCATACCCTATCAAAATAATGACTAAGAATATTAGTTTTCTTAAGCAGCCATTTCTGAAACTTTTTAAGATATTTTTTGGGGGCCAGTCGCCTTATGATTTCTTTTTCCTATTTATTTTAAATAAATAGTTTATTACTGAATTTTTTAAATTATTAAATTTTGGAAGTAAAATTTAAACCAGACAGTTAAAAGAAAGGGAAAATTGAATCTGTTTTCTGGTAAATTTGCGGTTAAGCAATTCCAAAATTCCAACCCCAATTTCCATCTACTGAACGGTACGCACTGTACTAGCCACTTGCCCCGGTCCAATCTCTCCATCATTCTCCCTAAACTTTCTAATCCTGATTTATAGCTGCTCCACTATTTTAAATGAAGATTCTAAATTATAGATTATACTTATTAAAAAATTGCATAGGGCAACCGGAAACTTGAAAAATAAGTTATAAACAGTTGCGTGGAGCCATGTTGTTAGTTTCATAATATCCTCATAAGAGAAACTGATGAAAAGAAAATAATTTTATCAACCTGTAAAGCAGATTGATGTTTACGAAACTTGCGAAATTTTCGAATAATGCGAAGCAATCGTTCTCTGTTGATCTCTTTCTCTTCTTTCATGAACATCTGCAACGCATTCTTTACCTTCTCTTCGCTGTACATGTCTTTGTAAAGCTCGAGATCAAGTTTCTTTAGACGGGAAAATGACACATCATTCTTCCCCACCGACGAAAATGCTCTAGAGCACAAAGGCGACAATATCAATCTGCTCTCATTGTATAAACATGTGTGTCTTTCCGCTATAAATGTCGCTTGCAGGTCGCTGGAACAAGCCCTACTAGCAAACCCTGAACAAGGTTGTAGTACTGACTGTGTCCTCTGGCAAACAAACCTGCAAATAGAAGATTTTTTTACACACCAAGCAAAGGAAATGAGCAGGTGCTTCTAAGGATAGCTGGGTAAATTTAGTTAGCTGTGATACTACATACCATTTGAAGCCATTCAAGAGAAGCCGCGACCTCATTTCAAAAGCAGAGCTCTACACAGATGTCGGAAAGGGAGTTGGGAAGATTAAGGGTTCAAGATTTTGAGGATTGAAGTTTGTTCATGGCATTTCTACGGTTATTACTATTGCAATCATTTGATTTTTATTTTTTAACTCGTGTTGACCAATCACATTACATAATTTATGTATATTTCTTCTATCTCTATAGTTTGTATTTTAGAACATATTTTTTTTATTTAAAAATTATTATTTATCTATTTTTTCATTGGTCAGAGTAGCTCTATAATTCATTTTTCATTTGAAAAAAAATGAGAAACTAAGTTATCACAATAATTTCACCTGAAGATTATAGTTAATTAAATATATAGGAGAAACTATTGGAAGTTGTTGGAAGCCATGGAAGCTTCACGACAACAACACATAGAGACAACAATGAACAACAAACATGCTCAGCGATGCATAGTTATTCCACCTCTGCAACACTTCTTGTTTCCAGATTTCCAATACCATATGTGTGTCGCGCCTCTCCTTCTTCATTATTGTTATTTTTGGCTCTTTTAATTTCTCATAGCCTAGCAGAAACAACAACTAATTCAGCAGTCATCACCCTCGACTGCTTTCTAGCACAACATCAATAGACTAGTTTGGTAGGGTTAATTTTCTCTCCAAATTCTGCCCATTTTTCCTTATCATATTTAATACATCTACAGGTGTTGCACTACTATGTGGGCAATGTTTCTCAAATTAAAGGTACTAACTATAATATGCTTTAGATTTTGAATCTATCTTATATTTTATCAAAGCTTAAAGCTAAATTTGAACATTTGCTTCATAATTAGGGACTAGAAAACCGTGAGGGTTTTGAATTCAAAAGTATTGAGGAAAGCATATAACATTATAGCAGGGCTATACAATGCCCTTTTAGGGATGCTTGTTTATCGTGTTAGTGATTGAAATTCTTGACTGTCATAGGTCTCTATCACAAAATATTTTGTTTGGTCCTATTTCTAAGGATGCTTGTGTCATGGAGGCGCCTTTTAAGCAATATGCATATATCTACTTTTATCAGCTAGTTTTTACATAGATTTCTTTGCGATGTTGGAAGTGTTGTTGGAGCCCTTATTTGATATTTCAGTTGGACTGTTGCAAACCCCACATGTATGCTTTTTTGTTTTTATTTGCAATACAGGCGATCTTCCTTATTTTCTAAATGAATGGAATTTTGCAACAACAATTTGTGGGAGTTGTACCAAGTAAAAATGTTAACAGTCATGTACCATCAAGGCCTAGTGCTTTATTATTAACTCCAGAAAAGGTTCAATTCAAGGGGCCTAAAAAAAGGCCTAGAGAAAGCTAAAAATTGCAAATGGTACCCCAATTAAACCAACTATGTTTTTAGCTAAATCTAATTGTCATTACTCTTGGTGGTGGGAAAGTCACCTTAGCCCCAAAAATTCCAAATGGCTTCAAGAAAATCTAACAAGTATTGCCCTTCTGCCTATATTTGATGTTGTGTTTTATCATGCCCGATATGAAAAATATCAAGCAAACTTTGGGATACAATATGATTTATTTATGTTATATTGCTTAAGGAGGCATATTTTTGGTGTAAGAAGTTTTGCTTCCACTATCTAGTACCATTGTGATGGTCATGGTCATGGTCTTTGATTTGATTCACCCAATCAAGATTTCTCTTTCTATTTTATGTTTTCCTACTATGATCCACACATAAAAAGGATTGACTAAAAAATGGATTAGTACAATTGGAATGATCCTAAAATCTAAAGAAATAATTAGGGAATTATGTGTTATATTGATCCAGCTAATTTGGTACAGTGTTAAGGGGGAGCCATTGTTGAAATGATGACCTGGGTTCAAGACCTGTTGAGCACTCTCCCTATGTTGAAGTGGTTGTGTTGGGTGAAAATTATGTAATCAGCTTTTCGATAGATTACACAACTTGGACTTCAGCCACAGCTATGTGAGATGTGAATCTCTCCTCTCGGAAAGGGGAGGCGCCCTTCTTACTGCTAACAGAAGTGATAGTAAATCAAACAAATAATTACAAAATGTACCACGAAACTTCTGAAGTGGG
>VDFB02068883.1:0-12296 GCA_007258455.2 Sequoia sempervirens
CTCTTCTATCAAATAAATACTTCATTTGTGCCTGCAACTTTACATTCTGATTTTGAGCTATTCTTCTTACTTCATCAAGCTCTTCCAATTGTTCCATTCTTTCTTCCATTGGTTCTGGAATATCTATATCTTCCTAAAGGATAAATTTGTAAACTGGTAACAGATTTTGTAAAGGCATTCTAGCTTGCATTCCATATACCAATTCAAATGGGGATTTTCCAATTGCCTTCTTTACAGTGATCCTATCAGCCCAGACA
The DNA here is from genome assembly GCA_007258455.2 of Sequoia sempervirens. NCBI lineage: Eukaryota > Viridiplantae > Streptophyta > Pinopsida > Cupressales > Cupressaceae > Sequoia > Sequoia sempervirens. The sequence goes on from VDFB02068883.1 coordinate 258, forward strand.
GCCAGTTTCAGTTTTGAATCCCAAGCTTTCTTGATGGGCCCAACGTCATACATATGATCGCGGGAAGACTCCTTATTCTTTGAGGACTCTGCCGACCATTAGCTTGTGGATGGTAAGGACCTGCATAAGAAATGGTAATGCCATATGTGCTATAGAAATTTCTGAATTCATCGGATCTGAAACACATCCCATTGTTAGTAATCAGTCTTAGTGGTGTACCAAATTTGGTAATGATGTTATCCATTAGGAAATTTGTCACAACTTTACTTGTAGCCTGCTTGGTCGGGATTGCTTCTACCCATTTGGTAAAATAATCGGTAGCCACCAGTATCCACTTATGTCCTCCACTCAATTTCTTGTATCTCCCCAGTAAGAATCAATTCCTTGATGAAGAAGGGGCATTAGCTAAAGATCCTAAATTAATTAAAGCTCCTAATACTTCATCTTCCCAGAGAATTTATGGCAGGCTTCACATTTTCTTGCATATGAAAAGGAGTCATTAAAAAATTTTGGCCAGTAATAACCTGCCCTAAGGATTTTATGGGCAGTTGTCTTTGTAGAGTAATTCCCTCCACAAACCCCTTCATGCATTTCACTTAAGACATGCTTAGCTTGTGACTCATCCAGACATAACAACAATATCCCATCCCTATTCTTCCAAAACAAATCACCTTCCATGAACACATACTTAGATGCTTGCAACTTTAAAGTTCTTTTCTGGCTGTCATATAATCCTTCTGGGCACTTCATATATTTGAGGTAATGCATGATGTCTGCATACCAAGGAGTATGCTCAATACTTGCAATTACTCATTCTTCCTTCTCTATATTACAAATTTGATTCACTTTGATATTTGCCTCTGCCATTAGCCTAGCCAAACCCTAACCTCTCACTAGTTTAGTGATCTGTATTTCCATATCAAAATCTTGGATTTTATTGATCCATCTGCATCTTTTTCCTGTTACTTTAGATTGTGTCAAAATATCTTTAACAACAGCATGAGGGACATAAGCAATCACCTTCGCTCCAACAATATATGGCCTGAAAGCTTTTGTAACTTTCACCAATGCAAATGCTTGTTTTTCCATTATATCATACTTCAATTCTGAACCCTGTAATGACTTATTGAAGAAAGACACAAGCTGTTCACGACCTTCCTCATTTTTTTTAACATGACAACAGCTATGGTGTGTAATGAAGCAAATGAAAATATTTGAAAAGGTTTTAAAAAATCTGGGGACTTAAGGATGGGAGCCTCCTTGATAGCCTTTTTGATTGATATAAAAGCATCTAATGCTTCTGTAGTCCAATCTATTTTTTGTCCTTTCCTTAATAATTTTTATATGGGTTTAATGATTTCAGCAAAATTAGAAACAAACCTCCTAACAAAGTTGATCTATCCAAAGAATGACTGGATAGCCTTAATAGTTTTAGGGATAGGAACTTTATCTATGGCCTCAACCCTCTCAGGATCTATTCTAATCCCTTATTTTAATACAATATGTCCTAAAAATTTACCCTCTGTGACTGCAAAATGACATTTTTTAGGGTTCAAAATAATCCCATAATCTAAAGCTTTAATAAATACCCTTTCCAGATGTTCTACATGATCTTCGACCTTCTTTGAATAAGCAGTAAGGTCATCCTAATACACCACCATGATAGCATTAATCAATTCTACAAATGCTACATCCATAGCTCTTTGGAAGGTTTCTCCTGCATTCGTGAGACCAAACAGAATTCTTAGATAAGCATATGTCCCCCATGGGGTTGTAAAAGTTGTTTTATTCTACTCAGATCCTTTAACTTTAACCTGGTTATAACCCGAAAACCCATCCATCATAGATAACAGCTCGTACCCTATCACCTTATGTAGTATGTCTTCCATGTTAGGAAAAGGGTAATTATCCTTAAGAGATGCCACATTTGAATTCCTGAAGTCCACACATAATCTGATATCTCTATTTTTCTTCCTCACAGGAACCAAGTTTGAGACCCAGGTTGAGTGCCTGATAGGTTTGATGATGCCACCATCTCTGAGCTTTGCCAATTCTTCCTGGATTTTTGGTTCCAATATTGGATTAATGGGTCTTTGCTTCTGTCTAAATGGCTTTGCATCTGGATTTAATGGTATTTCATGCTGAAACAAATCTTCCCTATATGCTTTTAGATCTTCATAAGACCATGCAAACACATGTTTTTATTTTCTCAGTAATGCTATCAACATTCTTCTAATTATTGGGCTTATTTTCTTCCCTATGTACACCTTTTTTGGTGCCATCTCAGTTCCTAAGTTGATCTCTTCAATATCCTCCTTCTTGACTAGTGTTTGCTTCATGAGGGACCGATCACTTCCATCATACACTCTCTCCAATGCCACTAACCCTTTAGGAAGCTTATTTGTTTTAAGTTGTAAGATTTCCTTCCCAAATATTGTCTGCTTCCCATCTACTTCTTCAACAAAAGAATTTAAATCAATTTCTTTGGCTTCATATTGATCTATATAGTGAAGAAATTTCAAAAGGTCAGTATCATCATTAAAATCCTGCCAACTATATAAGTTATCAGGCACAACAGGCCTTGTTTTGAACTCAATTTGTGATACTCCAGCTAGTGTAATATCATCCCTTCTTAGAGCTACATTTTCCAAAAAGTCTACCATTATGTTCTTCGACCAATCTATCCATTCAATAGAAAATGCATCAAATAGCTCTATTGTGTCCCATACAACATTCCTATATTGCTTCAATCTTTTATGTTTTGCTGCATATTTTGATTTAACTTGTGAAACAACTAACTCAGAATCCCCTAGAATAACCAGTAACTTGATTTTATGTTTCACAACTATATTCAAGCCTGTTAATAAAGCTTTGTATTCTGCCACATTGTTTGTGCATTCAAATTAGCGGAAGCGAATGCTTTAAATGTAATATCTTTAGGTGAAACAAATACTACTCACCTTTACATTACCTTCTTGACTCACGAGGGCTCCGTAGAAATTACATTTTCCACACACCATTGCAATTTTTTTTTGTTGCAGCCTTCAATTGGATCACTATTGATTAATGATTACGGCGTTTGGTGGCTCTATCTTAAAATTCCCAAGATCCATCACAAAAACAATTTATTTGATCTTGAGGTACCTGATCCAACAACTTTGAGTTTTAATGCCCCGGCTCCCTATCCTGACTTAACTAAGGCCGTTTCAGCTGGAATAGTTGCATAAAGGAACCGAAGAATCAAAATTTGGACATTTCCCCAACATTTGTTGTCCATGTTGTCTTGATAGAACATCCCAAGTGAGGGAGGGTATCAATTGTTGTTTACATAATATCTATATTATAAGCCACTGTGGATAAAGCGATCCAATTTGATCTCAACATCTTTCATAATACCTACCACAAGAACATGTTTTTTATCCATTGCATAGCACTTTCCCCCATTAGTATCAACCCACATGCCAAGCTATTTCATAACTCCAATAGGCATAATGTTTATGGCAGCACCAAAGTCTATCATGCAATTCCTCAGCAATTTGTTATTTATAAGTAACGTAGTGAAAAAAGGATCAACTTGTGGGGAATTTGTTAATACATCACTTAAGCAGACTTCTGGGATATTTCCTTTCTCTTGCCTACTAATTGTTTTAGTAGCCACTTTATTTTCAGAATTCATGTGTTTTTCATTTCCATTTGTTATCAATTGAACAACACTGTCTCTATATTCCTTAATTTTCATCATCTCAAGTAATGGAACAAACATTTTTACCTGGGATAAAGCCTGAGTGAAGTCAAAAGAAGAACCTTCTGCCTTAATCATTTTCTTCTGCTCCAATGTTTCTCCTTTTTCTTCCTTTTGATTAGTCTTTTGCACTTCTTTGCATAACTCTTTAACTTCCTCCTTTTGGACAAGCTTCTGTTCATTTTTATCATGTTGTTTATTTTTTGCTTTTTTCACAATTCCTTGTGTCGCCTTCTGATCCTTCATAAAGATTCCCCTGGGGACACCTTCCTTCTCATTCACTGTCCTATTTCTCAACCAGTACTTGCTCTTTGCTTCTTCAACTGTAGCAATAGTTAATCTCTCTATCTCCTCTTCGATGAGTTTCCTCATACTGCACTAAGTAGGCATCTCAACAGAATGTGGATCTGTATAATCTTCTGAGTCTGAAAGAACCTGTTGTTCAGCCATATGGACATTGTACCTCTGATTTGAAACATCGTACTCATATCCTTCATCTTCTAAAGCTGAGTATTTCTCCTCAACATGGTGAAAATTATTTGAAGTCAAATACACCATGTGATCTTCTTCATTGTTACCCATTAGCATTCCTTCTTCTTGCATTCTTTGGGCTACAACATAGTAATTTAGGGAATGTGGCTTATCACAAATTTCACAAAAATAATTGTTATTAACCATATATTGTCCTTTCTTCCTTAATGGATCGGGAGTTTCTTTATTTCTAGGCCTATCTATTACAGGTTTTCCATCCTTCCAATTTGTATTATAGGGTATATCATGTAACCTAGGCCTTTCATTTATGTATGTGTTCTCTTGTTTGTACTGATAATTATTTACTTTCTGAGGATCCCTAGGATTATCTCTCCTATTGATCATCCCAGCAACCTTCCTGTTGTTTTCAATAGTTAATGCTATCTTCTGGGCTTCAAGTAAATCTCTTGGAAACCTATTTCTTAGTTCATACCCTATTTTTGGATCAAATGCTTTCAAATAGACACTCAATGCTGCTAAGTCTGGAAACTCAGACCCCAGTGGTATCTTATTTTTCAATTTGATAAATCTCCAGTTAAAATCATAAATTGACTCGTTCTGATTTTTCTCAATTCCCACTAATTCATGAAAAGTAGCATCTAGTGCACATAGGTTTCCATATTGTTCTAGAAATCGATCCTGAAATTCTTGAAAAGAACCAATAGAGGCTGTTGGTAGGCCATTGAACCAATCCCTAGCTTCTTCAATAAGCGACATCATGAATAGCCTCATGTGTAAATCTTCATATGGAACATCCAAATTTTGGATGAAAGCATTGAAACTTCTTAAATGATCTTCAACAGTAATTGCACTACTCCCTGTAAACTTTGGAACAAGCCTTCTCCAACTACCATCCATTGGGTAAGGATATAATTGAAACCCTTCCAGGTCAAATTTTTTGATCATTGTTGTATATTGATGGGGGGGAGGGTTAGGTGGGTACTGATACTGGTACATTGGATTATTGTATTGTGTATTATGATGTGGCACATAATGCTAACCATGAGGTGGTTGTGTATATGTATATTGTGAGGGAATATGTGGTGGATGGTTTGGCTTTCTGTATTGATTCCCTATCTGATTGTGAGGGGCCTTTGACGGATCAGAAGGCCCTGCACCATTATTGCCCTGCTTATGAGGCGGTACATATTTTGGGCAACTAGTTGTCTGAGCAGTAATTTGGGCCTTTTGCAAATTGAAGTCTCTTAATGCTTGTATCATTTGGGATTTCTCCTGTTCATCTTTTAGTTCTTCTATCTCCTTTTTTTGTAACTCAAACCGTGCTTTTACTTCTTCATGATTTAAAGATTCATAATTTTCCTAAGGATTTACATGATCAATAAACTCATTTTGGTTACCCTCCCTTCTTTGTTCACATTCCAATTGATATCTGAGTCCCTCTGCTTTGAGTTTAGCATCAAACTCTAGTTTTTTTTTAGGATTATAAAACGAATGTCTTTGTTCTTCAGGGGTACAAGGTTTTGCACTTGAATTATCTTTCCATGTATCATAACGATCATATGTTTCACAATGTGATCTTGGTGCTTTGTCTTTGTTAGTTATGCACATGTCCTCATTTATCCCCTTACCCTTATCAACCTTATCATCTTTGTGTGTCCACTTACTATTTCCAACAAGACCTCTAGTATGACCTCCCCTATATTGAGATCTTCTCCCATTCATGTTTGAATAGATGCAATGTTTTTTTAGAGTCGCCACTCACTTTCTTAAAGTGAGAAAATGTTTGTTTATTCCTAGCGGAGTCTAGATAGGATTTCTAACTCTATGATTAAGGCCCTGATTCTGAGTTGACTCCCTAGTAGAGTCGCCAATTTGTTAGCTCTCAAAAATGCAGGTTTGAACCACGAAAGGTTGCCAAGTTTTCACAACATTTCAGGGTAACAGAAAAGGCCAAATGAATTGAACCTTCTACTCTTCAGGTGCTGCTATACCTAGGCGGGTGTACCTATATGAGTGAGGTAGACTTGACTTCTACTTATCTCTCTTGAAATTTTTTTCCCACAATGGCAAATGGGAGTGGACAAATAAAACTAGATTTGGTATAAATTGTATAGCAATATTAAAACTAAGACCTAATATGTTCAATTAACAGATGTAAAGAATGAATGAAACTAAATGATAAAATGTAGAGACTAGTGCCTTATTGGGTATGCAGAGTCAAATGAAATCAAAATGAACAACTTCTTTTTGGAAAACATTCAAATTGTTTGGCATATGTTTTAGTTTATAACTTGTATAAACATGCAAGACTGTGACTACTAAGTTCTTCTTAATGATCCAGATGAATCTCCCTAATTACTATGATCAATTAAAAGGATTTAATCTTTTCTTGAAAGATCCAATCAATCAACCACACAAATACAACAAATGTGCACTGATAAACTGAATATAAACTTGTTACATCAATTTAAATAACCAAAAAGCATCAATCTTGGAGACAACTTTAGTAATACTTTCAATGAGCACAACGGACAATTGACACCAAAAAAATGTCATCACATCATAAATTCAATTGAAATCTCCATTGTTTTTCAATCATGCATCATAGTCTCAAAAAATTATGTATCCTACTGTATTTTTTACTTTGTCCCTCTTCCCTTTTCTTTTCTGCCATTCTGCTGTCAAAAATGGGTTTTATATATTGGCCACATGAAAAGTCGTGTCCATTCACATTCATGTCTGGGCAGTTATTTCATTCGAGCCTTTACAATTGTTCATTGGACTCCCACGAAGACATTACACAGTCATATCGATCTTCAATGTCTCACCGATAGTCAAAAAATGTGCATCGCTATAACGTCCCACCATCTCATCGACATTTGATGTCTCACCGATAGTCATCGCTTGAGTCTTATATATCACTGTGACAATTTTGAGTCAGGGTGATGTCTCATAGGTTACCTCGTGTCTCACCGAGATATGTCGTTGGTATGTTTTTTGGTCGACAAGACATATTAATTTTCTCACCGATAAAACCACATCCGTGAGACAAATGGGTTGGAAAGACTACATAACCCATCTCCCTACAACTTTTGATAGAGTCCCTCACTTTTGTCGGGTAAAGACCCAATGTATTCGCTTATGACTTCTACTCCGACACCATTTAGCTTGGCCTTCATAAGTCTTCTAAGGTGCTAGTTGGTAAGACATAATACATTCACAAGACCTCACTCCGAAGACTTTTGGTTTGGCCGAAACATTTGCTCGGGCACCGATCTATAAGACTATGATTTCACTATGACTCATCCCAATGAAATATTTCTCACCGATATGCCATTGTCACTGAAACAATGAACTGTGTCCTACCAATGGGTGTTTGCATATGAATTATGATCGGTGTGACATCTGTGAAGTCTTGTCGATAGACCTACAACAAATGTATATTAGCAAAAAAAACATTATGGATCGGGGAGACCCTCACCATCTCTTGCCGATATGGATTATATAGTGAAATATTCATGACTTGATGGATTCTACGGGACCACATGGAAAAATATGGGCAAAATGTTATGAAGAGAGGATTTTTGGGTCTATGGTAAGGACTCATTCAGAAACTCATGGGTATGAACAACTTGTAAAATTCTTTTGAATTTGCTAGCCCAATGTATTTATCAAACCCTTTTGATGACAAAAATAATTCAAAAATCCTATTTTCAAATTTCCACCTCCTTCAAATATTCAAATTAAACAATGTATTATGAAGATCATTTTTTCTATAAACTCTGAAGTACAAAAACATCATGAGTACATCCAAAAATTCTCTTTTTCAAAATCTTCTTCTAAAATGTTCTTCTACTTGATTCCACTTCAGAAAATTCAACCTGCACTTTGTCTCTTCCAACAATTTGAATAGAATATGCCCTACACAAGACAAATTTGTAATAAAAAACAAAGAAAATGACACTTTCACCATACCCGCGAAAAAGGAATGTTGCGTACCGCGGTTTTTACTCTCAGTATTTTAAATTAGGGAAAACTACTATATTAGAAATGTGTACACGTTATGAAACACGTGATGTTATGTTCCTGAATGGCTATGTGTTTCATAATGCTGCGATGGGCTACCTTTACCTAATGGTAGCCAGGATAACGCTGCGCATCGCGGTTTGGTAACGCCAGACGCGATATTTAAAGTTGAATTCTCACATCACATCCAACCTTTGGTTTTAGGAAGTTTGAAACGCTTGGCAATCCAAGCCTTAGCCTTTGACCTGCAACTAAAAAACTAAAGTAGATTGAAGAAGAATGTCCAACTTTGGCAATATGGCTGATGGACTTTTTTTTTAATCAATCTATAAAATTAAAACCCATTAGAGAACATGATGTCTAATTTCCAAATATATAATTTTTATTAATATTTGATTATGTTTACTATTTTTTAATTAATTTCTAAGCAAACTAGTCCTTAAACTTGAAATATTAGGCTTTTTTTTAATAATTTTTGGCTGGGTTTTTTGTAATATTTTTTTATGGGATCAAATTTCAGACAATTCTCTACACAATTAAAAAGAGTCAAGAAATGTTTAGTTTAGGGTCCACTATGCTGTCCATACACGCTGATTTTAAAACAAAGAATTAAGGCCAATATAAATTTAATTAAAAAATATATTCAACCAAAAAATTACAAAAAAAATTCCGCATTACAAAAACTTCATGTTGTTATCTCTCTTTCCCCAAAAGGAATTAGTAAAATAATTTTATTTGGGTTAAAAAGTGTTGTCTGTACACGCGCTTGGTATTGTGAAAAAATAGGGACTTTTAAAAAGTGGTTTTTATAGATCCCTATAAAAATTTAATTTCTATAATTTGGGTATTTGAATAATTTACATAGTTGGAAACTAGATTCAAAATGATAAATTTCATATCATTGACTTTTTTCAAGATTCATTGTGTAAGTGCCTCAAATTTCCAGTCCAAGTGTGACAAATTCTAAAAAACAGCAAAAACACTTCCACTTTTTGAGCTTTTTGTGTACCCAACTTCTTGCATCAACCCATGTTTTTTTAAGTGAAAATTTGAGGAGACGTCTTTGACAAATTTATGGTATGGGGAAATGGGTACTTGTATTCGAGATGCGTCTGAGGGGTTGGAGACACGTCTCCATGCAACTATGGTTGAGAATTATGGCCACTCTAAGTCCAAGTTTCAAATGGCTTCTTGGTTGAAAGGTTTTATGCCCAAGGACTCCACCATTCCTTTGACGGAGTCATAACTAGATTCACCTTTAGTTGTGGACATTGAAGTTGTGTTTTCTATATCTATTGTTCCTAAGGCTATCATTGTTGTGGACTCTCAAGTGGAGTTGGGTAAGACATTTGTACCTTTGGTTCCTGATGCTCTTACTACTCAAGACCACGCTCTTATAGTGGTTGCTACTATTGCCCATGTTGGTGCCCCTCTATGTGCTTCTATTGATTTGGACTATCCTCTCCCCACTAAAGATAGCCCCTATAGTTGATGTGTCTAATTCCTAGACGATGGTTCATAGGAGGAGGTGTGGAGCCACTCTAGTTGGGTCTTCACCTTGTAAATAAGAAAAAATTAGATGGATTTATGTGGTTTAATGTTGTTTTTGTTGTTTGTGAATAGTTGTTTCATGTTTTTTTGCTTCCTCTTCTCTTTGAACTATCTTTATGCACCATTGTGGCATTGTTTGTAAAGGGTCGAGGTATTTCAACCACTTTTACCTAATAAAAAACAAATATTACTATTTATTAAATAATTATATTAATATAAATTTAAATATATAAACTTTGAAATATTTTTTACTCTCTTCATTTTTTATCATTCTTTTTACTTCGTGTGTCCTTTATGTTCCCTTGTTTTCTAATATAGCCCCCTTTTGTCCCCTTTTTTTATTAAACAAATGTTGAAAATTATCTATTTATTGTTCTTATTATAATGATGGATCATGGAGGATAATAAAAAATATTAATTCAAAAAATTCTTACGCATTTATAACTAGAGCTATTCTTGATTACTAACATGGACTATGGAAATATTTTGTCTCAAAAAAAGTATAATAAAGGTCTATATGAGTAAATTTGAATTTGCTAAATATTTCCATGTAAGTCCATCCTTCAACATGCATACTTCATGAGAGCTTGTAAACTAGCACTTGCACCAAAAGGGGGTGCAAGGGTTACACCGATAGAAAAGTATATGTAAGATAGCATGCTAAGGAGGCATATTCTTTATTGTTATTGATGTCAAAATCCAACTATATCATATACAAGGTTTTTGGAGAATATGTTATTTCTATATCACGTCTATTGACATTCATATACATATTAGGTCAATTTAGCAGTGCATTTATCTAGACCCCAATCCTAAAGATGAATAGCAATCTAATTTTCTTCAAAATCTTGGATGTATAAAGAACTTATTTCAGCAAATATTATAGCTTTTGAAGCACCCAATGTTACAACCAAAATAATTCAAATTAGCTTTAGCTCTAGCATTTTCAATTTTCTCCCTCACTACAAATAACTCAATCTATACATGCTTTCTTTGTGCCTTTAATCATACTAAATTTGTACTCTTGACAAAACAATGTTGTTGTTTGTTATTAATATCCAATCAAATTCAAACCTTTCATTTATAAAATCTTAGAGTGGCATATTTATTTCATAGTTTCTCATTTTTTTATGATCATATGCTAGCATAGTGGAATTATGTCATGGTGAATATAGTTGATGTCTTATGCTAATAAGAAAAACTCATGATGTGTTCAACCTAAATTATATTCTCACCTAAGTGTGTGATTGTGCATAAGTTACATGATTAGCGACCATGATTTGTACAATTAAATAATGTAAAAAATAATGTGAAACATGTGAATGTTAGTATTTTAATTTATCTTTTGCAAGACAATACAAAAAAACAATGTATAAAAAAATTTATAAAAAGAAGCTCAATGAAATATAAAAAAATCTAAAACTAACCTTACACTTAGACTAATTTTTTTTTTTACAAATATCTATCAAAAAATATCTATAAATATCTATGATAGACAATACTATTAAGAAAAACAATAGGGGAAATGTCTATATCTATGATAGACAATAATATTAAGAATAACAATAGGGAAAATAAAATAAAAGTGAGTCTACTCACATATGGGTGTTGAATGATTTCTTAGCCTTTGTTCATCAAGGCAGAGATTATAGGTGTCTCTCTTGTCTATGTTCGTATAGATGCCAAAAGAATAATAGGGCATGATTGAACATTTTTCTAGCACATTGGCATCTAGTCTAGAGAGAGGAAAAGAAAATTGTTCCAACTTTAATATGCGGAAAAGACAATTAATCATCTATTGGAAAAGCTAAATAATAAAACACAATTGAAACCGAAATGTTACAACAAATTTAAGTTTTTAAAGAAAAGAGTTTGTAAAAGCACTGCTCTTGGCATCTACCTACACTGTCTAAACATTGCATGGTGCTTAGTTGCCTACCCTTTCATCTGCCACTTGCCACCCTGCAAGATTCACTTATGTGTTGCTCCTTCAATTGGCCTACTTGCATGTCTCCCATGCACACAAAGCTATGCCCTCCCTACGTATACCTCTCTCCTCTTACCCCTATTTTTCCACAGAAAGATCATCTACTAGCCATTGCATAATTGCAACACAATTTATCCAAAAATAAGTAGCAATCAAAAAAATGGCATTTTGATTTAAAACTATTGGACCGTCTTTATGCTTGGATTTGTGGAATGCCAATTTTGACAACTTAATCTTCCTT
>VDFB02068884.1:0-27979 GCA_007258455.2 Sequoia sempervirens
GTCCTGATGGGTTCCCTATCAAATTCTTTCAAGAATTTTGGGACATCATAAAATTGGATTTATTGGAGGTGGCGTGTGAATCGCAAAGGAAGAAACAGATGCTAAGGGCTGTGAATTCCACTTTTCTTGCCCTCATTTCCAAGTGTGATGGGGATACTAAGCCAAGTTTTTTTCACCCCATTTCCCTTTGCGATGTGGTGTATAAGATCCTTTCTAAGTTGGTAGCTGAAAGACTGAAGCAATGGATTAGCAAGCTTGTTTCTCAGGAACAAGGGGGCTTTGTGGTTGATAGGAAAATCTTGTATGTTGTGGTTATTGCTACTAAGACTATCTACTCCATGTAAACTTCAAAGGAACAAGCTATGTTTATCAAAATTGATATGGAAAAATCCTATAATAGAGTCAAATGGTCCTTTTTGTAGGAAGTGCTTATGGCTTTCAGTTTTGTTGAGGAGTGGGTTATGTGGGTAATGAGTTGTGTTTCATCCACTTCCTTCTCGATTTTGATGAATGGGGAACCAACTTCCCTTTTTGGTTCTTCTAGGGGTCTTCGAAAAGGGGATCCCCTTTCTCCTTATCTTTTTATTCTTGTTGTTGAAGGCATGGGGAGAATTATTAAGAGCCGTGTTAATCAAGGTTCAATTCAGGGTTAGAATTGGGGCAATGGTCTTCCCCCTCATTTGCACCTGCAATTTGTGGATAACACTACTTTGATGGGGCTTGCCAAGGTTAGAGGAGCTACTAATTTTCGTAAGGCATTGGATATCTACCTTACTGCTTCTGGTCAACAAATCAATGAGGGTAAATCTTCTATTTTTTCTTTAATACTCCTATGCTAATTCAACAATGTATTGCTCGCATCTTAAGATTTTAGATTGGTCAGTTGCCTTTGACTTATCTTGGTATTCCCATCTCCGTCGGTTCCACTAGTATAGACACTTGAAAAATTATTCTTGACAAGTTTTGGGCAATAGTGAACCACTAGACTCATAGGTGGTTGTCCTTTGCGAGTAGGGTGTTGCTTCTCAAGGCTATGGTGTAGGCTCTTCCTAATTATAGGTATATGCTTCAAGTTTTCCCTTTGAGATTTATTAAGGATTTGGACTCTTTGGCTAGGAAATTCTTATGGGCTGGTAGCTTGGCATCATCTAAGTGGAGTCTTGTGAAGTGGGATATTGTCTACCGTCTGAAACAGTTGGGTGGTCTTGGTTTGTGACAATCCAGTTTCTTTAGTATGGATTTGTTGGCCAAACTATATTAGAGATGGTGTATTGAATAGGATCATGTTTGGGCTAGGATTATCTCTCACAAGTATATGTAGTGTGTTTCAAAGGAGGAAGTTCCTCGATATCCGCTCTCGGGGAAAGGATCTGTGATCCAGGACATGCTCAAAAAAGGTGCCAATCTAATAAAGGATGGTTTGTTTTGAATTTTCCATAGGGGGGTTGAGGCTCTTTTTGGTTTGATTCCTAGGATGGATATTCACCTATCTTGGTCAGTCATCCTCATTTGGAAAATATTTGTAACCATTTCTTGGAGGTTGGTTGGTCTTGGGTGGTGGATTTCAAAACTTCTTATGTTCGTGGGCAAGTGGAAGAATTTAGATGGAAGGAACCCTGTGAGTGGCCTACTATAGGTTTGGAGGGAGATCATGCAAATCTTAAAAGCATTCTAGTTGGTAGAGAGCATAGTTCTCTCAGGGAGAAGGATATTTTGGCATGGATCCCTAATCCTAAGGGGGTTTTCATGGTGGCTAGTGGCTATCAGGAGTTGATTTCTTAGAATTATGGTGGGGTGGATGTTTCTTGGTGCAAAAATGTTTGGAATAAGTTTTCTTGGCCCAAGTGTAATTGCTTCTTGTAGAATCTTGCTGGTAACAAATGCTTGACATGGGATAATCTTCAAAAGCGGGGCTTTCAGGCCCTTCTATCTGTGTTCTTTATGGATGTAGTGAGGAAGATTTATTTCACCTGTTCTTCTGTTGTCCTTTTTCTATGCTTATTTGGCATTTTTGGTGGGGAATTTGGAGAATTCCTTGTGTTAATGCTTCCTCTTTGGTTGAATTCTAGAATAGTTTGGGGCGTCCTCCATCACAGGCCTCTTTTCTCTAGATTGTGTGGTATATTGGCCTTTCTTTCATTCTCTGATAAATATGGATGAAATGTAACCGTAAGATTTTTTGTGGTGGTAAGCTACTAATATAACAGGTTTGGCACAGAGTTGTTAGTATGATTCAGGATACTATAGAAGACAAATGTGAAGTGTCCTATCCCTTGGAGAGGGGAGATGAATAGATTGTGAATAGATCGGGCCTTCATAGTCAAGCTTTTGATTCTTTTTGTGTCAAAAGAGGCAGGCATGCCAAAAAGAAGGTTCAGAGAACTGGGGGTTGATCCCCTCAAACAAATGTTTTAAAAATCAACACCAATGGCTCTTTTAGGGGTAATCTTGGGCCTGCTAGGATTGGTGGTGTGGGAAGAGATAGTGCTAGTAAGGTTATATTTCTTTTTTCCATTCATAAGGGGCAACATACCAATAACTATATGGAAGGTCTAAAGATCCTCTAGGCTATTGAGAGAGTGGGGGAACTTGGCTAGCATAAGTTCATTTGCGAATCTTATTTTCAAGTCATTGTTAATTTATTGATTGAGCCAAAGTTTGATAGTTTCAACTAGAACTTGCTTCTATTGTTAGGCAGATTCTACGGTCGTGTTCCTCTTTTAAGTCTATGTCCTTCACTTACATTCCTCGTGAATGGAATAGGGTGGTTGACTGTTTCACCAAATGGGCTTTTGAGCAAGTTGGTAGTTGGAGGATTGATGGTTGGGAACAATTATCCCTTGATTATGTCTAGGATTTAGATAGGCTTATCTTGGAGGATATGGAGGTTTGATGGTGGTTGTTAGCTGGTAGGTTAGTGGGCTTGTCTTTTAGTTGATTAGTTGTTGATTATGTGTCATAGTTGGGTGCCTTTCTAGACCCTGTTTTCTTTGTATTGGTGACATTCTGCTATTAATAAATTTTTACCCTCTTTTTCAAAAAGAATGGTTCAAAAGAAAATAACCCTATTGTGAAATGGAAACACCTTTCTTCTCAATCATTAGATGGTGTTGTAAACAAAGGACAGAGTATGAAGGCAAATGGAAATGATTTAATATCTTTTTTCTTTTTCAATGCATTTCATTCCTCAAGTGAGTGATATAAATATTTCACAAAAGATGTCATTGCATAAACATAGTCATATATATGGGGCTAAGCTAAATCTAAATCACTATACTTATCAATGAAATATGTAGAATTATGAATATAAGGATAGGATTTTGTCATATTTTTTAATCAATGAAAGAGACTAACCAATATGTTGTAAAGCCTTATTCCACTACATTTCCCAAAGAAAAATAAGAGACCGTGAGGCGTACTTAAGGAACCCTTTGTCAAATAATGAAGCACATGATGATCCCTTCTACACCACATAGTTGATCAATGGTTGGTTATTTTATGAATGCATGCTAGAATCTAGTGCCTCAAGTAATTTAATGCCCCTTGTTATCATATGAAATTTAGGGTTGAAGGTGTTTAAGTCCTATGGCAAGTTTTTTTCCATGGATTCCTATGAAGTTAATGTCGTGGGTATTTTCAACAATGTAGAAGTGTAGTTGGCCATGTATCCTAAAACTAATTCAAAATGGATATAATTATTGTTGACTACCCAACTAAATGGGGCATGTTATTATCAAAAAAGTGGGCCACTTTAATGGGTGGTAGTATCCAAATGGGTTAATCCTACGCTAAATTTCCAGTGGAAGGTGAGATTATTAAACTAAATAAGGAAAATAAAGTGTAAACTATAGTAGAATATCATTGCAAAATAGATGATGAAGTGTCGCATAACCTAACCACTTCATCAAATTTTGTGAAGAATAAAGTATTGAAGTTGTAGATCCTATTTTTGTTCCTAGACCTAATAAAAATATTAATGATATTTGGACAATGTCATTTGATGATGTGTGTTCTAGGGAATCTTCAAGGGCTAGAGTTATCCTTGTTTCACCTAATAGTGAAACATTTAAATATTCTTTCAAGTTGGCATTCAAGTGTAGAAATAATATTGTAAAATATGAAGCATGGATGCTTGGGTCAAATATTGCACACAAACATAGAATAAAATGCATCAAAGCCCTAGGAGACTTAAAGCTCATCACACTACAAATGAAGAACATTTATGTGGTAAAGGATGATATTTTAAAAACATATATAAATGGCTTTTGGGACACAATATAAATTTTTGATGCATTTAATATTGAAGGGGTTGAAAAAATAAGAAATGAAATGTTATAGCTTTTGAGATATCCAAATTTGACCTAGGTTCAATGTCTTCTTAGTGTTAGCTCAGTATTGAGGTCTTAAAAAGACTAATTACCCCTAACAATGTATGCAACTAGTAAGTATTTAATGATAAGCAATTGATTTATAGATTATTAAATTAAATGGAGGAGTTTGATAGTCAAGTAACTAGGAATTTATGGTAGAGTTTAAGGATAGAAAAGAAATGTTGTTGGAAAATAAAGTAGTAAAACTAAAGACTAATAGGATCCTCAAAGGACTAATTGAGTTGGAGATAATGTTCGATAGTGCATACCACTACAAAAATAGAGGTCATCCAATAGATGAAAACAATGTAGAAGGTGTAACTTGGGCATATATGCTAAATCCAAAATGGTCTACATTGGTAAAATACTCAAACTAATAGAAAAGAAAATGTTGATAATACTATTGAATATTTATAAAAGATGTTTTTCTTGGTCATATGACAAGCTAAAGGCATATTGGGAAGACCTATTTCAACACATAATTCCTCTTAAGTTGGATGCCAAGCCATTTTTTCAAGAATAGAGGCCCATTAATCCAACTCTCAACCCCAAGACACAACAAGAATTGATGAATTTGAAAGAGGGGGTATCATCAAACCCATTATACACTTAGAATGGGTGTCAAACCTTTTCCAAATTAGGAAAAAGAATTAGGAGATAAGATAGTGTGTTGAATTCAAAAATTTGAATGTTAAATATCTTAAGGATAATTATCCGAGTTCCCTAGGATGGATCATTTACTATAGAAAGTGACTAATTCCAAGTTGACGTCCATGATGGATAGTTTCTTAAGGTACAACTATGTTGTAGTCAAGGAGCATGATAAACATAAGACAACCTTTACAACTCCTTGGGGCACATATGTGTATATGATAATGTCATTTGGACTAAAAATTTAGGATCAACATTTCAAATAGCCATGGATGTTGCATTTGTGAGTCTAATTGATGATAAAATGGTTATCTTCTAGGATGATCTAACAAACTATTCAAAGAATATAAATCATCACTACAAACATTTGGAGTAGATCTTTTAAAGATGGCCTATGTTGGAGTTGATTGTTAACCCCATAACTTCAAGTGATCTTCTGCAACTAAAATGCCTATCACAAACGAGAGATCAAAGCAATTGATTTGTTATGCAACCAAGAGAGAAAATATTAAATCCACACAAGCATTTGATATTGAGATTAACTTGCAATTGTAATTGAATTTAATGGATTCTTACATGGATTGATGATTACAATGAATGTGTATGCTTATAAAAGCATAAAAAAACAAACCCTAGATGAGGATTGCTTTAGATTGTGGCAAGTGTCTTAATCTCATGCAATGAGAAAACTAGAACTATAATTAACCCAATCTAATAGATAAAAAATTATTCTTAAGTTTGGCTTAAGTAATTAAAGTAATAAGGGACTTAAAATTAATTAATGATTAATTAATTATCAAATGATGTCCTAATTATTCCAACACCCCCTTAAGATCAACTTAGGGAGAAGCTATAAAACCCTAATGTAGAATGCATTGACAGATGCATGGATGGGTAGAAAATACAAGTCTTGATGAGGTACGCATGTACAAATAAATGAAATCTCTCATAACTAGGGAAAAGGAGAAAACCACATGGGAAAAATCCTCTCCAAAATAGAGAAAATAAAATGACTGCATCGATGAAATGAGGATAGGAGGACTCAGTATGACTTGCCAAGGTCTTCTTATGTCACACAAGTACAATAGATGTCCTGCCAATATGAGGGAGAAAATTAGGATATGAATCCCCCCATAATGAAAGAGCTCTTGTGCCAATGACGAACACCTAAAGACAAAATATGATCCATTGTCTACAAACAACATTTTTCCCCTTAAGAAACAAATCCATTAGTTATTGGAGAAGCCAATCCAAAAATATGGGTGAATCAAGAATCCAAATCCAAATGATGCATGCCTTTGAAAAGTGCTCACATGTCCATATTTCATAAAGAGATGATGTCAATCCAAGTTCATGTGAAGACTAATGTAAAACAAGCGAAAAAGGCGATGAAGATGGTGGGCCAATAGTGTTGATGTGATTGTCAACAAAGAGGAGATGAATATCCTCAAAGTAATCCTCCAAATATGCAACCTAAGACTCTATAAACAAGGATGATATGAATACAAGATATGAATCTGAAGTAGCTATGTCTGGAAGAAGATGAATGCCTTGTTACATTGAATCAATAGGGGCCAAATATGTGGTGATGTCAAACTGATCAGGAACAACAAAAGATGATGATGTAGTCTCAATCTGAAGAGTGGGAACATGAAGACAAGTCTCTGAACCATTAAAACATGCAATACCTGTGATATACTCAAGCTCCTCTAAAGTATCATCATCAAAGGGTATGAAATCTGCATCTGCAAGAGGAATGAGATAATTTATAGTATGATACTCTGAGTATGGAGAGATATGAGGGTCTCCACGGATCTCCCAAAGACAAGTCCAAAGTGTGTGGGGATAATTAATGTCTAATACAACACACATAGTGTCAAGATCAACACTAGAACATATAACCCCTACAATATGATCTTTGATGATGTGTCATGCTAATAAGCTCCTTGATGTGTCTGGTCTAGGTATGAGCCCATACAAATAAGGAAAAGATCAAGCCACTTGAGATGTGTTAGGATGGCATTTTTCCAAGATTCGTAATTATTCTTTTCCAAGTTGATCAAAGAAGGATGAATAGAAAAACCCATGATACTTCCTCAAATGATAAAATCAGAGACTAAAAACCTCAATGTATATAAAGTAGATCAAATGAAGTCATCCAATGCAAACAAATCCTTTTTAGGTGCCAAAATGTCCAAGTAATTGACACAAATGTGAAATCACAAAAAACTAAATAAAATGTACCCGAGGTAGATTCTAGAAAAGCACATAAATGGGTTTGAAGATCTCTAAAATACCTTTCCAACATCGCATGAATTGCAAAAATTAGAGGTACAAGTAAAAAGTTATTAGCTCGGAAGTGAAAAATGAAGATCTACATTTAAATAAGAATAATTAGAACTAGTAGTAAAATCTAATAATAAGAGCCACACCATTGAAAATTAGATGGAACTAGCTTTCTGACGATGTCTTGTTTTCCAAATTTCAACACTGTATGCCAGAGTTATGGCAAAAAGAAAAAAACAACTCATTTGCATGCAAACTAGGGCTTGGAGGGGGCAAGGGGTCGTTTGTATAGTGCTTGTTACGAGACTTTTTCCCCATGAAATTTAAAGAAAAAAGTACAAGAGAATTAATGTAATAGTTCAAAAATAAATGTAATAAACAATTATTAGAGTTTTCACGGGATGTAATGTAATTATTTTCAAATGGGTGTGTCGGTTGGAACTACCCTTTACATTGTATAAAACTTGTGAAAACTAAATTATATGGGAGATATAAGAAAGAGGAAATAATTAAGCATTGTACATTACAGGAATAGGATTTGAAGTTAGCAAGTTGTGAGCAAGATCGAGAAGGGGGCACATCTTATGTGTGTGTCCAACCTGGGGTATAGAGGTGCACTCAAGACGGTCCTGACTAGGGCTTGAGTATTGCATGGGTGTTAAGCATTGTTCCAGAGGAACCAACACTCGTGTAGAGCAGAAAAGTACACTTATTCCTCCTAGATTGCTCATAGATGGAAGAGGCTGAACCAGGGTCCATTCCAACAATCTTTGGATTCTTTCAAATTTTATATAGATAAGTATTATATTGTTATTCTTGGCAATTAAAATCTGATTTTATTTATTTATTTATTTTTATTTTATTTTATTTTTCTGTTGCACCATTTAATTCTTCTCATTTTTTTTCAATTCAATAAATAAAATCAATGTGCAATCAATTTCTTGCATTTAAATCCGAGGAATGAATCTATTTGTTGCATTTAATTTTGGGAAATAATCTGAGTAATCAATTTAATTGTTGCATTTAATTTGGGAAATAGTTATGTTTCCATTTGGTATCAGAGCCAATTTGGGAAATAGTTATGTTTCCATTTGGTATCAGAGCCTTACCGATCCAATTACCTGGTTGAATTTATTTTTGCAAATATATATATTAAATTAAAAAACATTATAATTTAAAATTTAAGTTGCATTTGTTTTTGCAAAATAGATAAAAAGTTACTTTTAAATCTTTGCATTAACTAATTACCTCAAAGGGTAACTCATTTAAGGTATTTATCAATTTAGGGTTTCATAGCACATTTAACATTTACTTAAGAGTTAATTTAGATTTACAGAGTTATAAATTGTTTCTACTTAAGTTGCATTCAAAAGAAAAAAATAAATTACCCATAGCTTTTACCCCTTCAATTACTCTATTCATAAATTTTACAAGGATTCATTTAAATTTAATAGTTACTTTGTCTATAATTTTTATAGGGAATTAAATGAAATATTTTTTCACTCCAAGAATAAAAATTCATTTATGCATACCTACAGAAGAGATTAGGTTTCTTGAATTCATAGAGAATAATTACCCCTGGGATTTCACTCAAATTACCTCTGCAAACTTGCCTAAGCTCTACTATCATCACTGGTGTAATTGCTCTTGATAAGAATCTTCTCAGCTTGAAGAAAATAGTAAGATCATAATTAGCTTGAAGAATAGCCCGAGAACAAATAGTTTACAATGGGATCGTAACGTTGCCAGTATGAAAGGTTTTTAGTACCAAGAATACTCCATATCTTATATCTTTTCATAGGAAAACAGAGGCATAAAGGTATACAATCTGATGGTATTTTTTGCCATCTCTACAATTAACAACCATCAATGTGCATAGAATAGAGGAAAACTCATGTATGCAAAATAGATACCTAACATGAAGCTCGTGGAACAAGTTTATAAGAACCCAATATTTATCCTCACTAGTTTGATGATAGCTTGACGTACAATACTTAAAGCTCTATATTTTTAAAGGAATTTGACAGTTTAGTTGCATCTGTCCTCAACTGACAGAAGAATTGGGACAGTCTTGTTTTCTTCTTAGTTTTCCTCTCTGCATCCAGTCTGAAAGCAATTAATTACTAACGAACGTTGTTATAAATAAGTTGTTTGTTAGAAGGTTGTTTATAAATTATAGTGTTCTCTAGATCTACGTGCAGATTATCATTGATAAATTTATTGTATTTAGATAACTTGGAGTGTATTTTTTTGCTAGACTTATATACACCAGTACATTCCTTAGTGCTTTCACTTTGAATTCGGTTCCCTTTAAGAATGCACCAAAGTATGAGCCTGTGTTAGTTTAAAAGGATTTTGCATATTGAGAACAAAAGGATAGTGTTACTTGTACCTGTGCCTAACCAAGTTCATTAGAAATCTACAAAGAGGGCTATCATAAAATCATCTAATTCTATCCATTATATTAAAGAAGCATTAATTATTATCTTGCACATAGAATATCTTGAGTTTTTAACATTTCCCCACCTCAGTTTATAGAAGATGTGTATTTAGACAACTTACAACCTTCTATATATCATCTGTCATAGCCCTTTGTAGAGATCTTGTACAATATTTTAATAAGGATTTTGTACTACGTTAGGTAACTTCATATCACAAACATGCAAATAAAGAATAAAAAATAAATAAAAAAAATTGATGGTCGGTTCTTCCTATCGAGCAATCTTTTTCTTAAACAATTATTCATTTGAAGTCTCCCTCTTTATGCTAATCCATACCCTATTCTAAAATTATATATATAATTGAAGTAAATAAATGAAGACGAAGGAGGAAAACCTAATCAGGGATAGTATGTTGTTAAACTTGAATTTATAAAGATTTAGTTTTTCTAAAACATGTCATAGTGCACCTCATTGTTAAGATTTATTGTAATGAGTCTTTCCCTTTAACTTTGTTTCTTAATTGTAAAGAGTAATTTTTAAAACAACCTATATTGATTAAAACTTTTATTTAAATAGATTGACCTATCACAATGTTGTTGGAAAGCAACCAAAAAGCTTACGAGGCTTTAGAAAAAACCAACCAAGCATTAATGTAGGAAGTCACTACATTAGCTACCCAACTACAACAACTTAGTCAAGGAGCACTAGAACAAAAGAGGCCTAACAACATAGAACTATCAGAAAGCAAGAAGAGTTCAAATTCAAGTAGGAATAAAGAGCAAAAGTAAATAAAAAAATATTAAGAAATGACCAACATCATGAGAAGAAGACTCAACTTCTCGTGATAGCATGTTTGAAACCTCTAAATCAAAATCCTCTGAAGATAACAACAGTAAACAAACACAAAAAGAATTAGACAAATTTGCTCAAAAGATTAAATTACCAGATTATATTGGCAATATCGACAGTGGAGAAGAGGCGAAACAATGGCTAACCAACTTATAAGGATACTTCGACTTGCAAAGTACTAGTAGTTATAATAGGACTCGAATTGCCACGTATCAACTAAAAAATAGTGCCTTGAATTGGTGACAAGATATTATTTGATCTTTGAAACTAAAAGCCAACAAAGTGAAATGGTCACAATTTAAATAATTATGTTCACAAAAATACCTTTCATATTTTCTATACAAGAAAAGAGGGATGAATTATTTGAACTAAAACAAAGAGGCCAATTAGTAAATGAATACAAACAAGATTTTGAAAGGCTTAATTGATTTGTACCATTTATTAAAGGACATGATCTAGTGGTTTGATTCATAAATGATTTAAGACATGAATATCGAGCTAATGTGTGGTGTAGTAAGCCCATATTAGTAGATGAAGCAACCCAAATTGCAGAAAAAATTTAAACACTTAATCAAATTACAAGGAAAATCAAGGAAAAGCGTAAAAGAAAGCACAATGAATTTGGTAAAAAGAAGTTTAATCAAAATAATTTCCATTGTTGATTCACCAAGATGGTTAGATCTAACCAACATAAATCGACACCTTTTGAAATAAAATGTTGGATTTGTGGTAAGAACCATTACCATCGATATTGCCCTCATAAACGAGAAGAATATAGACCCAAAAACAAGGACACAACAACTACTACTCCACAACCCAACATGAAGATTTATGCAACCATTGATACAGGTATGGTACATTGTCAACCCTCCTTAATTGAAATAAAAGGATTTATACATGGTCATCCTATTATTTTTCTTGTCGATTTTGGTAGCAGAAATATTTTCATTTCTCCTAAAGTTGTCTCTAAACTAAAAATTGCATCTAATTTAATCAAAGCTTTAGCTGTGGAAATGGTAGATGGTAGAATAGTAAAACAAATTGGTACACTTATTGAAAACTTAGAATTTGAGTTAGATAGAAAGAGATTGGAAATGGTGATGGCGTCGCGCGGAGTTCTGGTTCGCGCTAGGGCCTGCGTGCCCTAGCCCGAACTGTGTCTAGTGTTTTGTGCTCACGGGCGAGCTTATTCGCTACTTTTAGGGGGTCGTTCTTTTGGTGGCAGGGGCGTGCGGTGGTCAGGCAGGGGTCTTGGCCATTTTTCTGGCCTGTGGGTGGGCGTTTCGGCTTCAAATCTGTGTTTGGCGAGTCCTTGGTGGGGGGCTTGCGGCGCTCTGAGATTGTGGGCCTTCTGCCCCGTCTCTCTCTCCTTTTTTTTTTGCGGAGTCTTGGTTCATTGATGCATGGAGAATCAGGGTATAGCTGCTTCTAAGCTTTCCTTCGGTGATATGGAGATGGGTGAGCCATCTTCTCCGTTGCATGTCAACGATAAGGACCAGACTGGTAAAACCCAATATGGGGAAGGTGTTTCCCCTTCAAAAGGCATGTTTCGTTTAAGAAAAGTAAACGGGTGTTTGGAGAGATCTGAGGATCGTCCAGTTCTGGTTATTCAACCTGAGCAGGTTTCAGAGGATGTTGAATATTGGG
The DNA here is from genome assembly GCA_007258455.2 of Sequoia sempervirens. NCBI lineage: Eukaryota > Viridiplantae > Streptophyta > Pinopsida > Cupressales > Cupressaceae > Sequoia > Sequoia sempervirens. The sequence goes on from VDFB02068884.1 coordinate 12,245, forward strand.
GCAATCATGCTCTTATTTGCAAATTTTTGGGCCTTCGTTTATCTCTACCTGTTTTGCATTCTTGGGCACGTAGGGTTTGGAACCCTGAAGGTGATATGGAGATTATTCTGGCAGCTAATAACTATTTTTTGGTGGTCTTTTCAAGCATGTCCGATAGGAATAGGGCATTCGAAGGAGGTCCTTATTTCTTTAACCAGGTAGGGATTTTCATCAAACCTTGGCACATGGGATTCAACTCTGCTGAGGAGATCCCTTCGCGGGTTCCCGTGTGGGTTCGTTTGCCGAGGCTTCCATTGGAATTCTGGAGGGAAGATATTCTTCACTCAATCTCGTTGCTTCTTGGAAAACCTGTGGGATCGGCTTCCCAAACTCAAGATCGTAAGGTAATTTCTTTTGCCCGCATTTGTGTTGAAGTTGATTTAAATAATCCATTACCAGACTCTATGGAAATTCGCCTGGGATCTTCTTCTTGGATCCAACAGTTGGATTATGAAACCCTACCCTTTAGATGCAGAATTTGCCATGAATATGGACATTTGCACCGCAAATGTCCTAGGTTTAAACCCTCTCCCTTAGCTACTTCTGGGCCTCCCAAGGGGGACAAGGGAAAGGCTCCAATATCTAATGAGCCTGTGGATAATGAGGGTTTTATTCCGGTCAAGTCCCATAACAAAGGAAAGGGCAGGAAGAGATCTTGGATGGATAGGCAGAATGAAGGCAACTTTAACAGGTTTGAGGTTCTTGAGGATTTGACCCAGGAGGAGGGTATTCCAGTTGAGCTCTCTTTTGGGGCTAAGGGTCTGCAAGATGCTCAGGATGATGATGCAAGGAAAGAGGATCAAATTCTATCTCCAGGGGTTCATCAGAAGGATCAGAAGGCTATGGACTCTTCGGCTCATGCTCAGGATTTCGGGGTTTTGCAGGGATCACAGACTCCGAAAGACTCTGTTGCGGTAGTTCCTGACCCCCCTGCTCCTAAGGGGGCCTCAGATCCTGTGAGGGGTAACAAAGCTCCTCCTACATTAGGCTTACAGCAGAAATCCTTTAAAAAGGGGCCTCTTGATAAACCGTCAAAGAGTGGAAGGAAGACTGATCAAGAGAAGGTTAAGCTTATGGGTGATACTTTGGTTGAGTCTGGGTCTGTGAAGCCCATTGATTCCCATTTCTCTCACCCCCATAAATGATTGTTCTATCTTGGAATGTAAGGGGGTTGAACAGCATCCCTAGACAAAAGGTTGTTCGTAGATTAATTGAATCTCAGTCTCCGGATGTAGTCTTTATCCAGGAAACTAAGCTTACTGTTGACGGGCTTGCTAATTGTGCTTCGCGTATCTGGCCCCAAGGCAATTGGCAGGGGGTAGGTGCTTTGAACAGTGCAGGGGGTGTGGCTTGCTTCTGGAACCCAAGGAAAGTTTCCCCCTTATGCTGGATGTCTAGTCGGTCTTCCATTTCTCTGATTGCTTCTAGTTTTGTTACTGGAGAAAGGTTTCTCTTATCCAATATTTATGCTCCTACGGATCTTTCAGGTAAGTTAAATCTCTGGGCCCACATTCGTTTCATCTGAGCCTTGGACCCATATCTCCCATGGATTATGGCTGGTGATTTTAATGCTGTTACTTGCTTAGATGAAAAACGTGGTGGGTTAGCCAAGTTAGACCCTTCTGCTAATCTTCTCAGGGATATGATTGGTTTCTTGAATCTCATTGATGTGAAGCCTTCCAATGGGGTCTTTACCTGGAATAATAGGAGATGTGGTGTGGAGGCTATCTCTGAAAGGCTTGATAGATTTCTTGTCTCCTGTTATTGGTTGAATAGTAGGTTGACGACCAGCTCTGAAATTCTTGATTGGAGGGGCTCTGATCATTGGCCCATAAAACTTTCTGTCACCACTTATGGTGTCACCAAAAATCCCTCCTTCAAATTTCAATTGATGTGGTTAAGAGATCCATCTCTCCAGGAGCTTATGTTGGATTGGTGGCATGAGGGGATGCCTGCTCATGGGACAACCATGTTCACTTTTAGCAAGCGGCTTCAGCATGTGAAGTTTAGACTTAAGAGATGGAATAAACAATGTTTTGGGAACCTTCAAGCTCAGAAGATGGCTGCCCAGTCCAAGTTGGATACTATCACTCGTCAGATTCGGGACCAGGGGTTGACCTCTGCCCTTAGTATGGCTGAGTCCTTGGCTCTGAAGGGTTTAGAAGAGTGGGAACTTCAGGAAGAGATCTTCTGGAAGCAAAAATCTCGTATTGATTGGCTCAACTCTCGTCCTATGCTGATATTTCCAGGGAGGCAGTCAATTATTTTTCAAACCTCTTTTCTAGGGAGATTATTGCTGCCCAGGCTGAGGAGCAGGCCATCATGGATTGTATTCCCCGCCTGGTCTCTTCTGAGATGAATGGGACTCTCTTATGTCCTATCTTGTTACCTGAGTTGGAGAAAGTGGTATTTAATATGAAAAAAGGTAAGGCGCCTGGTCCTGATGGGTTTCCAATTGAGTTCTTTCAAGAGTTCTGGGAAATTATAAAGTTTGATCTCCTTGAGGTGGTTCAGGAATCTCTTAGGAGCAAACAGATGCTCAAGTCTATGAATTCTACCTTCTTGGCCCTCATACCTAAGCTGGAAGGAGCTAACCAGTTAGCTCAATTCAGGCCTATTGCGTTATGTAACGTTGTTTACAAGATCATCACCAAATTGATTGCTGAGAGACTCAAACCACTCCTTGGTTCTTTGATCTCGGCTGAGCAGGGTGGTTTTGTTGAAGGGAGACAAATTTTGGATGGTGTTGTGATAGCCATGGAAGCTGTTCATTCTATGGCTAACTCTAAGGAGAAGGCTATGTTTATTAAACTTGACATGTCTAAAGCTTATGATCGGGTGAGCTGGGAATTCTTACAGAAAACTCTCTTGGCTTTTGGCTTTGCCAAGGAATGGGTGAACTGGGTTCTTAGTTGTGTGACCTCTACCTCATTCTCTATTCTCATTAATGGGGAACCTACAGATTTGTTTAGCGCTTCTCGGGTACTCCGGCAAGGGGATCCTTTATCCCCTTACTTATTCATTATCATGGCTGAGGGTCTTGGTAGATTTATTAAATCTCAGGTGAGACAGGGTCTTATCCATGGTTGGAGTTGGAACAACCTTCTCCCTTCCTACTCTCATCTTCAGTTTGTGGATGATACTGGGCTAATGGGCTTGGCTAGAATTAGCGAGGCGGTGAACTTCAGGCGAGCCTTAGACATCTATCTGAAGGCTTCTGGTCAACGTATTAATGATGATAAATCCTCTATCTATTTCTTTAATACTCCTCAGCTTATTCAGAACAGGATTGCTAGGATCCTAAGATTTCAGATCGGCTCTCTTCCCCTGATGTACCTTGGGATCCCTTTGGCTTTGGGAGGACAGCGGAGAGACTATTGGCAGGGTATTTTGGATAAATTTCGAAGTAGAGTTAGCCATTGGACTCATAGATGGCTATCGTCTGCTGGGAGAGTGATTCTCCTTAAGACAGTGGTGCAGTCTCTCCCCATTTATAGGTGTTGTGTGCAGGTTCCCCCGTCCACCTTTGTGCGGGAATTTGATGCTTTGTCTCGGCAGTTTCTATGGTCTGGCAACCTTCTCTCCTCAAAATGGAGCCTGGTCAAGTGGGAGTCTGTTTGCAGGCCGAAGCATGCTGGGGGCCTTGGTCTCAGGTCTATGGCACTTGTTGTCACTGCCTTGGCTGCCAAGCTGTACTGGAGGTGGTGTAACAATCTTGATCAGGATTGGGCTAAGATTCTGGCCCACAAGTATCTTCCTGGTGCTGATTGCCTCGATGTGCCGCGTCTTCCTTTGTTGGGTAAAGGTTCTTGTATTTGGGATACCCTTAAGAAGGGTGCTCAGCTGATTAAGGAGGGCCTCTTCTGGATCTGTAATAGAGGCTCTGATGTTCTATTTTTTTTTGGACTCTTGGGATGGCCACCCTCCCATTCTTTCTAGTTTTCCTCAGCTTCAACCTCTTTGCCATATTTTTTCTGAGGCCAGTTGGATTAAGGTGGAGCATTTTAAAACTGTCAAGCGTATTGGGCAGGCGGTGGTGGCTTGCTGGAAAGACCCATAGGAGTGGCCCATGGGTGGATCTGATGAGGATCGTGTTGTTCTTTTTAGAGTTTTGGAGGCTCAGATTTGCAGCTCCCTTAATGGGAGGGATGTTCTAGCTTGGAATCCTAGTCCAAAAGGTAAATTTACTGTTGCCCAAGGCTATGCTATGCTGGACAGGAACTTTTATGGTCCTGCTGAGGTGCACTAGTGGAAGAAGGTTTGGGACAACTTCTCTTGGCCCAAATGTAATTTTTTCTTATGGTTGGTTGCTCAGGGGAAGTGCCTCACTTGGGAAAACCTTCGCAAGCATGGCTTTCAGGGGCCCTCTATTTGCCTTCTTTGTTCTCACAGTGAGGAGTGTTCCTCCCACTTGTTTTTTCTTTGCCCTTACTCTAGGGAGTTATGGCACAAATGGTGGGAGGCTTGGCATCATGGGTGTATTCATGCTACCTCCTTGATTGACTTATGGGAAAGTTTGGGCTGACCACCAGCAAAGACTCCTTTCCTTCAGGTGGCCTGGTCTATTGGGCCTATTTTCATTCTTTGGAACCTTTGGTTGGAGAGGAACCGTAGAGTTTTTTGTGGTTCCAATCTGGGAAATCTTCAACTATGGAAGAAGATAATTAGTAGGCTTCAGGAGATTATTTCGGCTAAGTGTGACATGTCTGAAAATATTGATCCTGGTGATTTGGATATTGTGCGGAATTTGAGCTTGGGGGATAGTAACCAGGGTTATTTTGCTGGCAGAAGGCCCCGTCAGGTTCGGCAACGCGTTTGTCGTGATGGGAAGTGGATGCCTCCCCCAGTGGGGGTCCTAAAGATTAATACTGATGGTTCTTCTCATGGGAACCCTGGTCATGCTGGTGTGGGGGGTATTGGTAGAGGTAATGATGGTGGTGTGGTTTTTGTCTTCTCTAGTTACAAAGGGCAGCAATCTAATAATCTAATGGAGGCCCTGGCTATTAAGATTGCTGTTGAGCGTGGATGCTCTTTAGGCTGGAGGAGGATCATATGTGAGTCGGATTCTTAGATTGTTGTGGACTTGCTGAACAATCAAAGGTTTGATGATGTTAGTTGGCAATTAGCTTCTGTGGGCAGACAGATTTTGAGTCTTTGCAGCTCCTTGGATTCTGTCTCCTTTTGTCATATCCCTAGAGAGTGGAACAAAGTTGCCGACTGTCTTGCGAAGTGGGCCTCTGAGAATGTGGATGGTTGGGATATCAGTGGAAAGGATGAGCTTTCTTCTCATTATCTTGAGACCCTTGAGAGGTTACTAGTGGAGGACATGAATAGGTAGTGTTGTTGCTGGTTGGTCTGGTGGTGTTCTGTTTTGGTTGGCCTTTGGCCTTTGCTTTGTACTATGGTTCTGATTGAATAAAAATTTTACCCCTTTTGTTTAAAAAAAAAAAAGAATTTGAGTTAGATAACTTCGTAACACATGATCATTTTCATGTATTGAATCTTGGTAAATATGATGCTATTCTAGGCATGAGTTGGTTGAGAAAAATAATGCCCTCCTTGGTTGTGAAAACAAACAAGTTGTCTTAAACTCTAAAATGGGGACATGTCAAACTTTATAGGGGGAGAAAAGATCTCTTCACATTAAGACCATTTCAGCCATGCAAGTCAAGCATAATGCTAGGAAAAATTGCAAGATATTTTGTGCTATGATTTTCCAAACAGGTGATAAATTTAAGTTAGACATCATTATCAAACCTGTAATAGAAGAATTCAAAGATGTTTTTTATGAGGATTTAGATAGTCTACCCCCTAAGAGATCTATGCAACATGTAGTTGATTTAGTTCCCAAGGTAGAACTAGTCTCTAGAACTCCTTATCGTCAATCTATCCCTCAATTAATATAACTAAAAATTCAATTAACCTAGTTACTTAAGGAAAGGAAAAATAAGACCACGTGTCTCTCCTTGGGGTGGACCAATGTTATTCGTCAAAAAGAAAGATGGCACCATGAGGTTATGCATAGATTACTAATAAAAATAAATTAACCATGAGAAATAAGTGTCCCTTACCTCGAATTGATGATCTCCTAGATCAATTACATGGTGCTAAATGTTTTTCCAAACTTTATTTACAATCAGGATACCATCAAATTCATATTAAAGAATCTAACATTTCCAAACCTGCCTTTTGAATGTGATATGGTCATTATGAATTTGTAGTTATGCCTTTTGGTTCAACCAATGCACTTTTAACTTTTAGGACCTTGATGCATGATATTTTTCATCCATTTTTGGATGTGTTTGTAATCATTTTCCTAGATGATATCTTAATATACTCAAAAAATGAAAAAGAACATGAAGAACATCTCATAATGGTTCTAGAAACCTTGCGAAAGAATAAGTTATATGCCAAACTTAGCAAATGTGAATTCTTCAAATCAAAAGTATCTCACCTAGGACATGTTGTTTTTGAAAAGGGTATTTCACCCGACCCTACTAAAATTAAGGCAATTCAAGATTGGCCTATTCCAAAGGATGCTCATGAAGTCAAAAGTTTTCTAGGATTGTCTAGGTTTTATCGTCATTTTGTTAGGAACTATTCCAAAATAGTTGCACCTTTGATCGATCTAACTAAGAAAGAAAAAAGCTACAATTGGACCCTAGAATGTGATAAAGCTTTCCACACAGTAAATACTTTATTAACATCTGTACCTATTCTTTGTATTTCAAAATTTAGTAAGCCTTTTGTTGTGATCACTGATGCATGCAATACATGTATCGATGGTGTTCTAATGCAAGATAATCAAGTGGTATGTTATAAATCTAGAAAGTTGTTTTTGATAAGAGGAGAAACAGGTTTTGAAAGGACTCGAAACCATAAGTTTTTGAAGGGACCCAAAACCCAAACAAGGGTGGACAAGCTGCCTAAAGAGAATACAATAAAGCCCAACAACGAAACAAAGACAAACCAGCAGCCGAAATCAGCTGTCTAACATAGAACCAAGATACTAAATGGATCTTGAACCCATTGGTTTTGACAGGACCAACAACCCAATACAACCAGGTTTTGGCAGGGACCTTGAACCCAAGAGAAAAGCCTGCAACAACCAAGTGATAGCATACCAATCACTCAGGAAGATTATTCTCTCCATACTACTAGCAAAAAGAACTACGTTAAAGGTCTGCAGAATCAGAGCCCCAAAAGTAGACAAAATCTGGCCCAACAACATCCCCTCTCCACCTCTATAGGAGAGATCATCACAAGAGCACGAGGCTCTAAGCATGTTCCATAAAAACCAATTGCTCACTCCACCTCTATAGGAGACGAGACCAAGCTCGTCCAACCCACCACAACCATAGCACCCCAGCACACCAACATTCCACCTCAATAGAAATGGGATCCCCCTCAATGGGAAAATCTGGAAGAGACCTTCAACCACAAAATACACCTCAACCCAAGAGGGAGATGACTCCACCTCCAAAGGAGAGGCCTTCACCTCAAAAGAAGACCTAGTATTCAGAGAGAAGGAAGAGACTGCAGTGAGAAGGAGGACCTTAGCAAGCAATAACAACAACATCTAGGTCTTCAAAAATATCTCTGCTCTCAACAAGAAAAACCCTTGATAACACCAGGGCAGGCCCACACCAAACCCAACAGAGCACATGGAAGAGAACAACCTCATTAGAGCAACACAACCACTCCATCTTATGGGCCAACCACCCAAAACAGGCTCTAAACCAAGATAATAGGCATTAAAGTCCATCTGCCATTTGAAAACCACAACCGTGCCGACAAAACTCCCAAAAGATAGCCCCCAAACAAAGAACACACAAACATAATGAACAACCCAGAGGAAGAGAGAAGAAGAAAAGGCCAACAAATAAAGCCCCCAAGCCATCCTACTACATCGAGCATAACCATAAATAAGCCTCTTCTTCAGCTCCAAAACCCCAAGGACACTCGAGCAACCGCACACTCCCTGTAGGGAACAACAAAGCAAAAGGGGAAAATGCACCACACCAGAAAACACAAAGGGCCACAAACTTTTTCGTGCCGAAAAAACCCCCAAAAGATAGCCCCCAAATAGAGAACACATAGCCGCAACGAACAACCTAGAGGAAGTGAGAAGAAGAAAATCCCAACAAATAAAGCCCCTAAGCCATCCTACTACATCGAGCAGAACCAGAAATAAGCCTCTTCTTCAACCCAAAAACCCCAAGGACACTCGAGCAACCGCACACTCCTTGCAGGGAACAACAAAGCGAAAGGGGCAAATGCACCGCACCAGAAAACATAAAGGGCCATAGACTAGCCCTCCAACACTCAACGTTAACCACAACAACATCAAAAGTAGTAACGGCAAGGGAGAATCCAAAACCTGACATAGGGCAACCAAAGACCCTGCCAATTGCTACATCTCCCGCCTCAAAGAAATCCCCAACCTCTTCTAAGGTCCTCTCAACACTGCACCCACCAGATCTGCTGCTTTCCCTTCTCGACTCCGAAATAGATGACTCCTGCACAACAATCCAAAGGAGCACAAACCTTCGCACAGGCCTTCCACCGTAGTTGAAGGTCCCAAACAGTTGCTTCCCCCTGCCATCATCATCCTCTGATTCAGATTCCTCCTCTCTCACCTCTGCAGATTTCAAATTGCCTTTGCCGCTCCTACTCCTGCCCGTTCGCTCCATAATAATGTGTAGTATAAGTCTAGAAAGTTGTTACTCGCTGAAAGAAATTATCGAATCTATGATCTTGAACTACTAGGCATTGTCCACGCTTTAAAAGTTTGGCGCCATTATTTATTAGGGAATAAGTTTATATTAAAAACTGACCATTGTAGTCTCCAACACATCTTTACTCATCCTCACCTTAATATGAGACAAAGAAGATGGATGGAACTCTTAACTGAATATGATTTCACCATCTAGTATGTTCTTGGAAAAGAAAATGTAGTGGCAAATGCCTTGAGTCGAAAACAACTGTGTTAATGCCTTGACCCTCGAGAGAAGCCAATTTGAACAAGATATAAAATCCAAGTTACCTATTGATGACTATTTTCAACCCATTTATGAAGGTCTCCAAAATCCCTCCTGTAATGTCCATTTGAAAGATCGATTAGAACCTTATTTGTTAAGTAGCAATGGTCTCCTTTCTTACAAAGGAAGATTGTGCATTCCTAATATACCTAACTTTAAATCACAAATATTAAAAGACTATCATGATATCCCAATAGCAAGACACCATGGATTCTAGAAAACCTATCTCTCATTCAAGAGGCACTACTTTTGGCCTCAAATGAAGACTGAAATCCATACCTATGTTCAACAATGTTTCACTTGTTAAAAAGTAAAAGCGGGACAATGTAAACCTCTAGGTCTCTTGCAACCCTTTTCTATTCCAACTTGGAAATGGGAGTCAATTAGCATAGACTTCATTACTAGATTACCTTGAACACGTAAAGGACATGATTCTATTTTCGTAGTAGTGGATAGATTAACCAAGATGGCACATTTCCTACCTATCAAAATAAAATCCTCTACTTCTGATATTGCCCATATTTTTGTCAAAGAATTTGTCAGGTTACATGGTATTCCAAAGAACATTATTTCAGACTGAGGTCCTAGGTTTACATCTTCTTTTTGGAAATCTCTATTTGCAGAACTTGGTACCCATTTAAATTTTAGTACTGCGTACCATCCCGAGTCTAATGGCCAAATAGAAAGGATTAATAGAATATTAGAAGATATGTTATGAATGTATACCATGGATAAACCTGAGCCATGGGAAGATTATTTGCACTTAGTAGAGTTTGCATACAATCAAGGATACCGTTCCACTGTCAAGATGTCACCTTTTGAAGTTGTTTATGGTCGAAATTGTAATACACCCATCTTGTGGTCTGATCCTATCCATAAGGTTTGGTATGAGAATGAAAACCTATTAGAAATGGAAGCCATTATTAACAAAGCCAAACAAAATGTGAAATCTTCCCAAGATAGGTATAAGAGTTGGGCTAATTCTACTCAACATAACTGGTGAATATGTTTTCTTAAAGTCAGACCAAAAAGGAGTTCATTAAAACTTGGAAAATATTCTAAAATAGCTCCTCGCTTTTGTGGACCTTTAGAAATATTAGAAATATTAGGTGATGTTGCTTATAAACTTGCTTTACCCCCTCAATTACAAATCCATAATGTATTTCATGTGAGTTTACATAAGAAATATGTATATAATGCAAATCATGTTATTGATTGGAAAAGCATTTCTATTGAACCTTCTTGTGAATTTAAGATTGAGCTAGAGAAAATAATTGAAAAAATATCTAGAACATTGAGAAATAAGGTTATAAACGAAGTAAAAATTAAATGGAGTCATTGTGATAATGATAGTTCTACTTGGGAAAAAGTTGATTTTATTAAAGATCAATATCCACATTTGTTTAACTAAAGGATGTTCTATTTATATGTGATACAAAAAATCATCGAGCTACTAAGGACAACAACTAAACAACAGGGGGAGAATCATTATGAGACTTTTTCCCTGTGAAAATTAAAGAGAAAAGTAAAAGAGAATTAATGTAATAGCTCAAAAATAAATGTAATAAATAATTATTAGAGTTTTCACGGGATATTGTAATGTAATTATTTTCAAAAAGGTGTGTTGGTTGGAACTACCCTTTGTGTTGTATAAAATCTATGAAAACTAAATTATATGGGACACACGTGAAAGAGGAAATAATTAAATAGTGTACATTGCGGGAATAGGATTCAAAGTTAGCAGGCTGTGAGCAAGATGGAGAAGGGGGCACATCTTATGTGTGTGTCCAACCTAGGGTACAAAGGCACACTTAGGACAGTCCTGGCCAGGGCTTGGGTATTGCACGGGTGTTGAACATTGTTCCAAAGGAGCCAACACTCATGTAGAGTGGAAAAGTACACTTATTCCTCCTAGATTGCTCACAAAAAGAAGAGGTTGAACGAGGGTCCATTCTAGCAATCTTTGTATTCTTGCAAATTTCATACAGATAAGTATTATATTGTTATTCATGACAATTAAACCATGATATTTTGTATGTTGCACCATTTTATTCTTCTCATTTTATTTTCAATTCAATAAATAAAATCAATGTGCAATCAGTTTCTTGCATTTAAATATGAGGAATGAATCTAATTGTTGCATTTAATTTTGGGAAATAATCTAAGAAATCAATTTAATTGTTGCATTTAATTTGGGAAATAGTTTCGTTTCAATGCTGATGTCAGCTGATGAAATGAAGATGTCAACAAATGATGTTAGTGGAATATGCTATAGATTAACAAAATATTCCCTCCCTCGCCAAAAAAAATACCAGTGCTTGAAAATTTTGGTAGTTGTCGGAATATTTATGGAGGGTTGTTGAAAATTTTGTAGCAAAATATTTCATAAAATCTTCATTGATGCCTTTGCCAGTTTTGATTTTGCTAGTATATTTATGCCGCTTAATTTTTAGTAATTGACTTTTTTTGGAGAGTTGGCGGTTATATGGGGAGGGGCCCAGGTCGGTTGGTAGTTGGAGTCACTGTTGGATGACCTGAATGTTTCCACCTTCAATTATTGGTCAACGAGCTTTAACCATTGTGAAGCTCACGTGGGGCTCAAAAAAGTTGGCACAACCTGTGATTGGTGCATGGTACTATGTACCCCACCCAATCATTTTTTTTTTTAATTTTTTCAAAAAGCTCCTTTTTTTGAGATCTAGAATGAAAAATTTAAAAAGCCAGAGAATAAATGAACCCATACCTGCTGCTTGCGCAAGTCAATAGGTGATCATATGGATTTTGCCTCAAGATCTATGTAGGCTAAAAAAGTTCCTTTTTTACAAGTTTTTAGATATGAGAAAATTGATAAGTATTCTTAAGGTTTTCAATCATTCTGGATGCAAGGCTAATTCTCATTTTGCCTTAAGATGAGTTGATTTTCCCTCAAAGTCATATCTCTCAAAATTCAGACAGAAAGTCACAGATCTAGTGCTTTGATCATGTTGGAATTGATTATTAACCCTACAACTCCTAGTGATCTTCTACAACTAAAACACCTATCACAAACAAGAGATCAAAGCAATTGTTTTTCTATGCAACCAAGAGAGAAAATATTGAATCCACACAAGTATCAAACAAGCATATGCTATTGAGATTAACCTACAATTTTAATTGAATTGAATGGAATTATTGCATGGATTGATGATTACAATGAATGTGCATGCTTATAAAATAATAAAAAAGCAAACCCTAAATGAGGATTGCATTACATTGTGACAAGTGTCTTAATCTCATACAATGAGACAACTAGACCTATAATTAGCCCAATCTAATAAATTAAAAGCACTCCTAAGTTTAGTTGAAGTAATTAAAGTAATAAGGGACTTAATAATTAATTCATGATTAATTCATTATCAAGTGATGCCCTAATTACTCCAACACACTAAATACTATTTTTTTAAATCCCAAAAAATGTGTATATGGTATGGGAGAGGGAAAATTGTTGGGAAACATCATGTCCAAGGAGGGAATTGGGATTTATCTAGAGAGAATATAGGCAATTAATCTTGTTACCATGCCAAAATGGTGAAAGGAGTCCAATCCTTTTTTAGGAAAATCAATTTCTTGAGGTTGTTTATGTCAAATTTCATAGAAAAAACCAATCTAATCTCTATCATGTTGAAGAAAGGGAAAATGGTCACATGGAAAGAGGAGCCTACTAAAGCATTTATTGGGATAAAGAAAGCTATCGAGGAATCACTAATTCTAATAAGCCCTAATCACTCTAGGATTTTTCAACTCTTTCCATTTTCTTCATTCCATATCATAGTTGTTGTGTTACTTAAAAAGAATAAGTATGGTTGTGAACAAACAATTACATTCTTTGGCAAATATTTGTAGGGGTCTAAGCTAAAATATTCAATAATTGAAAAACATGTTTATGCCTTAATCAACACTATGAAGATATATAAGTTGTAGCTGATTGGTGTAAAAGTAATTATATTTGTCCCTCACATAACTATGAATTGCATCCTTACTCATAAAGAAGATTTAGGGAAGAGATGTTGATAGATAAATAAAATACAATAATATGACATGAAAGTTAAGACCAACTTGATGAGAGGTCATGAACTGGAATAATTGATGGAAAATGGAAATTTGGAGGTTGGTAAGGTAAATAAAGTTGGTGATGGTCACACATGATGATTTCTCTTTGAAGTATGATCCTATCTTTGTCATAATGAAGTGTATGTTAGTCCTGGTCATTCTTTTGGTTCCACATTTTTTGTCTACTCAAAGATTTAGATTCTCTCTATGTTTGCAAGATACACACTTCCCCAATTATAGCCTATTGGGACTCAATCCTACGTGTTGTCAAATTTTTATTGATCCCTTTCCTTTAATGTGCCATAACCCTATTTGACCCATTATTGATAATGAAGTTGAGACATCCTAAGTGGGTCCCCTAGGTGTCAAGAGATACAAAAATCTATAAAAAGTCTAAGTCTAGGTTATTTCTAGTGTTTTCCCTATTGTTTTATGTGTTTATTAGACTTTTGAGGTTTCCCTTCTTGTCATGCATTCCTTTTAGCCCCAACATCTCAATCCTTCACCTAAATTTTTTCTAAGTCGTTTAGACCATAATTTGAGACTTTCTCGTGCCCAAGTACCATATCCCTCTAAATATGCTATTTTGATCCCTTATCAATTTGAAGAATCACCTAAGTGTTTTGGAGTTTCATACTTGGTCCTACATGCATACATTTTGTCCAACTCTAATTCCTCATCTCGACATCTTGAAGCCTTATTCTTTGTATAGGTTTCCCTTTTAGACCTCCCCCATTTGACATCTTGTTTTGGCATGACTTTCTAGTCACACCTACACCATGGTGCCTTAATGAAAGGAATGTGGTATGGATTCTTCCCAACCCCCAATAGTTTTAAGACTCCTACCATTTTCAAAGTAAACCCTACCTACAATCCAAGATTTCCAAATTGCTATTAATACATCTATAGTGCCCTACAACTACCAAATTTAACCCATTGGTGCCCATAAAACCCCATTTTAATCAAAATTCATAGATCTAAGAGAATAATTTAATATAAAAGTTGAATGCCCAAATTAATGCCTTAGTTATTATTATAGATCCCTATAATCGATATGTCATCTCTATGCCACTATTTCGTAGGAAATTTTCTTATCCTTGCACTCAAATTTACATGCCATTAATGGTCAAAACTATTGTAAATACACAAATAATGATTCTCTCACTGTTCCAAATGTTTGTAGATATCAAAGGGATGTTTCTACATAGACCATTGATAAACATGATGACTTACCACATACAATCTCTACGATACCATATCTCCACATTTTCTCTCTCATAGCTCAAGTACCCAAGTTGCAGATCTATATATCAAATATATACACACATATATATACATATACATAAATATACATACATATATGTTTATACACACACATATATACATACATGTATACACACACATATATACATACATGTATATATATATACATATATACATGTATATATATACATATGTACATGTATATATATACATATATATATATATATATATATATACATATGTACATGTATATATATACATATATGTAACAATCCCAATGTTTAACCCAAACAATTTACCTATGTTTTAACCCACATGTGAATAATATTTGTTTGCAAAACATAGCAATAAAAATTTTGTTCTCAATTTCAATAATAAGATTCACTTTTGAAATAATCCCAATTCACACTTCTATTACATTTACAAAAGAAACATTACAAAATCCCAAGTAACGCTTTCATATTCTATAATTCCATTTCAATGATAACATTTTCCCATTTACAATTTCTCAGTAAGAATATAGATACATGAATACATACATAGCTTCCATGAGCTTTAATGAAATAGAGATACAAATGGTCCAGATGTTCCTTCCTTAGCATACATCTTAGATGTCCCCAACATTGGTGCATAAATTCTAGATGTCCCCATTACTAGTGCATACATTCCAGTTGTCCCCAATACTGGTGCATTCATCATCAAAATTCGGCCACCAACTGTATGAGGGAGAGTATCAGTCAAGCGCTTTTCTGCCAACCACAGACTTACTGCGGTCACCGCACATCTACCTAACTAGTAAGATGGCCCTACCCTTTGACGAAGAGATTGGATTGGTAATCTCATAATACTAACCTTCCTGAGAATGGTGTTGTGTCCTACATAACTAGAGATACCATGCATTCGCTACAACCTACATGCATGATATTCCCAACCTAGTATGCAAACCTTGATATTCCCAACCTAGTATGTAAACCTGGCTCACAGTGAACCGACAATGTAAACAATGGCTACTTACACTAATTTTTCCAAAGTTTCTAATCAGTCGCTCATAAGCGTAGTCGTACATTCACCCACCCCTTAGCTTGATTTGGTATTTGACCATTCATACTCTTTTCAATCATAATATAATTTTGACCAAAAGGTGATGACATAACAAACTGACTAATTAGGTTACTCCCTTTCCCATGGATTATCCTAACCCCAAGAATAACCTAGTTAACCACACAGGTAAACATAACGTCACAACATTAAATGAATCTATTTCAAAAGTAAAATATCGACAATAAATGTCTCCATTCAAGAG
>VDFB02068885.1:0-22442 GCA_007258455.2 Sequoia sempervirens
GAGTTGGCCACTCACACTGTGGTGTCCGCAAGCGAGGATTCCACTGTTAGGAAAGAGGGCGGCCTTGGAGAAGACAACAGACCAAGTAATGGCCATGGTGACATAAGCCCATGACGAAAGGGGAAATGTGGGGCTCTTCAATCGTTCACTTATCTAGGGAGGTGGAATCATCATCATCCCCTCATCCTTTGCGTATTATCATGTCAATATGCTTTCATCATTCTAGAAAGGCAATCGGTGCTTCCAAGTCAACTACATCATTCAAATCAAAAGTTCGTTGCCATTCCACTTGATTGTGCTTCACATGAAGTATAGGGTATCAAATATAGCATGCGGGAAGACTCTCTTGAGAGGTCATTTGTAGATGACACATGGAAGGGCAACCTCCATAATGTTATAAACCAAAACCCCTACAGCTTAGGGAATTTCACTGGTTCGAGCTCGCGTGGTTCCTTTTGAAGGAAGGCTTCAAAACTTGATCAAATCCAACTATCCATGCTGGGATACCATCCATGGGAATGAGATTCCCCTATCATCAATCGGTGCACTCACTCACCATTCTAATGTAATCATTGTCTGTAATTCTATGTAGGTTTGGGCTTGCCATCAATCCATCAATCAAAAATTAGTGAGCACGATTTGTTTCCTATCGCACCTTTTGTGCTGATCATGAAAGAATGTTGATGTCTATTGATCATGCATTCAAATCGTGACCTCTCCTCACCCATTAGGACTACGTTAAGAATAATGATGAAATCACCTAATCTCTTGTCGAATAGCAATCCTGATGGAATTCGAGAGAGAGAGCTTGTAGTTAAATTCCTTCATGCGAGAAAGCTCAAGGAGGGAAAAAGTGAGGGCATTAGTCTGGGTAGCCACAAAGGTGGCAGATCCTACACGGTAGATTTCTAGCAGGCAACGGAGTGCAGGGTGGCATAGCCACTGAAGGTGCATGAAATAGCCGCAAAGGGTGCAAAACCCGTAGTGAAGAGGGTCGCTGGGATAGCGAGCCATAATGGGTAGGACACCAAGACAAGTTGGCCAAAGCAAAATGGTGGAGACGGATGCATCATCTATAGTTGAGACACCCACTATGGGTCAAAAGGTGTGGAGGGAAGAGAGTTGAATGTCATTTTAAACAACATTGGTGAGACGGAAGCTCAGGAAAAAAGTTTCGTCACCTCAGAAAAGAGAGCGGCGACGATAATTATTTCTCCTCACCAACTAATGCCTCATGCCTTCTAAATATGTCCTTGGGATGCAATCAATCTTGTTTCCCTGCCAAGTATGAAAGACTTTTGGGCTTGAGCTAGGGAACTCCTCTCGTGTTGCAATCACCATAGTGCCTAGCCACTTAACTGAAATGTAAGGCTACCACTCCATTATCGTTCTCATTCTTTGGAGTTGATGAATTTACATCATTCATCGTTCTAAATAGGTAATCACTCGCACAAAATATCTGATTAACACAAGCATGGTGAAGTGATACAACAACATGCCAATGCAAGAGAACAACTATACCAAAGGGTTTGATTGAATATTGTTGGTATTAGCATACTAAGGCTATCGAGCATGAAGACATGGCTACCCATTTGATTGGTGTATGAAGTGTATTTTGATTACAACAAAATTTTATACGTGCCTAGCATAAGTCAACACCTTTGAATCCTCCTCTTACCTACCATCCATTGTGTTGGTTTGGCGGGATGATGCTGACTCCTGCGGGGTCCACATAACTCATGGATACGAGAAAAGGGTGGCGGATGGCCATGGTGCAAATGTTGTAAATACTGACAAAAAATGGTGAATGGACAGGTTCGCATATCATTCCCCACAAGATATTCACCTAACGTCGCCAATGTTGCTCAAAAGGCTAACCTCATGGGATTCACCCACGGACCTTCAGGAGTCAATCTGCAATGGTTAAAACACCTATACACAGAGCTTCAGATTTTGAATCTCAATCAATTTGTGTAATGTCCCCACCTTTATCAAGCCTCGTCATTCACACCTACTATTTGTTAAATCAGTTTCAATAAAATGATACACTATGTTCATACACAAAGGCTCACTAGTCTTATCTCAAGTTGGTCAGTATAGAGGATGTGCAGGTGCTAGGAAATAGGGTGTTGTAGCAAGAACCGTCAATGACAAGCGTGGGAAGGCCTCTCTGCCTATCTTGGGCAGGCTGAAGTAACCTTTATTAGGTGTGGAAAGATATGTGGGAAGTCGTTTAAGGGACACTGCATGTAGTAGAAATAGACAGGTGGACACCCGCTGATGCAGGTTCATAGATGGTAGTCCATTCTCATCAATTTTTCAATGTCATGGTTCATAAGGTGAAGGTATAGAGCATGATACCATTTAGAACTTTGTGTCTTGAATCTTAATGAGAGCTTGCAAGTTGATCATGATTTTGTAATGAGGGGGGGGGGTATGCAACATCTTCAACATCTCTTGGCATAAAGAAAAATACATAATCGCTCTACTCGGGAAAATGATGGAAGATGATGGATTGTCATTAAGTGATTAGTTCACTACTAGGGTGATGGCGATGGAATGGTGACAAAGACGACAAGACCAAGTGTGGATCCCACCATGCAGGTGGAAGTTATGAGTCGGCCACTACTTGAGTGGTGACATGGGAACAGTGACCTGCAAAGGGCAACCCGCAACTTCAGGTTCGTGAAACCTGAAGGATGCATTGATGAACAAGGGTGCGAGGTCTGCACCCTAGGTGGATGCCAGGACTTGGTTTTAGGAAAACAATAGAATGTAATGGCGAACAGTGAGAGGAGACCCGCGAACACAGGTTCGCCAAGGGCCAACAGACGCCGGGTGAAAAAGAAGGGAGAAACCCGTAGGGGAAAATGACTTTGTGAAACCTAGCTGGGTGATTTTGGCCAATATGAAATTGATCATTTTATGGATCATGGCTACCTTATGCTTGGAAGTATGGGTATGGAACATGAGACGAGAGAAAAGCTACCCATTAGGAGAAAAAATAGTGGGGTCCCTGCCTACGGCGAGGCGTGTGTGCAAAACATGCACAATAGAAGGCATATCATATGCTTTTGTGGATTATTCTTCTCTCTCTTAGTTGTATGGAAAATCAATTAGTTTTATCTTTCATTTGTGATAGGTGTTTTGGTTGGAAGTGATTTTTGGGAGTTGTGGGGTTCACCATCAAATCCAACATGGTATAAAAGCACCAAATCTATGACTTCCTATCCAAATTTTGAGAGATTCGTCCTTGAGGGAAAATTGGCTCATCCTAGAGAAAAATAGGAATCACCATTGAGTCCAGAATGATTGAAAACCTAAGAAATGCATGTCATTTGATTGAATTTGATATAGTTGAAAAAAAAATTAGACCTACACAGATCTCAAGGTGAAATCTATATGGACATACGATTTCCTATTAGACCTACACAAGCCTCCTCTTACACATATATAGGTTTTGCAAAAATTTAGGTTTTAAAAAAAAATTATTTCCTATTGTTAAAACAAATCAATCAATAGCTTTTTCAAAAAAAAGCACTCAAAATAATTATTTTTCAAAAAAAATCATTGAGAAAAGAAAAAAATAAAAAATATATATTAAAAGGCCTATGTAAGGTCATCCCATCACATGGGGTCGACACCTCTACATGCATACCTACCCTACATAGGTAGTAGGTGGGGCCCACAACGTCATCCATCAGCTTCACCAGCCAACTAGCAATAGCTCTCTCATTGCCTTTTAACATTTTTGATGGTCGCAAATATCCAATGGTGAAAAATTGGTGACCACCAAAAATTCTAGTGGCAACCAAAATATTCTTGTTCCTAGCCAACACACAAACACGAATATTTTGAACAAAATAAACACATTCTAGTGACTGCAAACTTTTTACAAGTCACTAGAATTTTTTTCAGTGAAAGGAAATATTCGAGGAATATTCTTGCCAACATCAGTCATATGGCCAAACCCTCAAGCCCCCTCCTAGCCCTAATTTTCCCTAAAGGAGCTATTTTTAATTTTTAGCATAACTTGGAATACAATGTTGAAATTGAGCAAATGAGATATCCTCAAAAAGTTGGTTATGAGCACTTTTCAGTAGTCCAGGTCTCATCATCAGATTTTGTTGTTGGTTTATTTTTTCTTAGTAAAAGCTAAATCTTCATTTTTCACTTTTGAGCTCATAACTTTTCACTGTATATCTGATTTTCATGATTCTAGCAATGTTGGAAAATTATTTCAAAGCTCTTTAGATTCATTCATGCAATTTTTCTAGAATATCCTAGGTAGATTTTTTATTTTTTTGTGAATTCACATTTTTTCAATTAAATTGAACATCTTGACACCTAGAAAGGATTTATTTGCATGAGATGACTTCATGTGATCTATTTTGCATGCATTGAGGTTTTTAGTCTCTTATTTTTCATTTGAGAAAGTATCATGGGGTTTTTGTGAACATCCTAGCAAAGAATAACTATGAGTCTTTTAAACATGACATCCTAACACATATTAGGTGTCTTAATCTTTTTCCTTATCTATACAGACTCATACCTACACCAAATACACTAGAGAGTTATTCAACATGGGGTATTATCAATGATCATCTTGTAGGGTTTATATATTCTAGTGTTGATCTTGACACTATGTGTGTTGTATCTAACATTGATTATCCCCACACACTTTGGACTCAACTTTGGGAGATCCATGGAGACCCTCATGTCTCTCCATACCCATAGGATCCTATTATATATTGTCTCATTCCTCTTATAGATGCAAATTTCATACCCTTTGATGATGATACTTTAGAGGAGCTTGAGTACATCACAAGTCTTGCATGTTTTGATAGTTCAAAGACTTATCTTCATGTTCCTAGTCTTCAAATAAAAACTTCATCTTCATCTTCTATTGTTCCTGGTTAACTTAGCATTGCCACATTTTTGGCCCCTAGTGGTTCAATGCAATAAGACATCAATCATCTTCCAAACACAACTACTTTGGATTCATATCTTGTAGACATATCATCCTTGTTTGTAGAGTCTCATATTGTAAATTTGAAGGATTCATTTGAGGAAATTCATCTCCTCTTTTTTGATAGCCACATCATTGGTATTCCCACCATCTTCATTGCCTTTGCAGCTTATTCTACATTAAAATTCATAGGTTTCTAGATCAAGACATCATTTCTTTCTGACATATGGAAACTTGAGAAATTTTCAAAGACACACATCATTTGGATTTGGATTCTTGATTCACCCATCTTTTTAGATTGGCTTCTCCAATCACTTGTGGGTCTATTTCTTTCTAAGGGGAGAAATATTATTTGCAAGAGTGGAACATGTTTTATCTTCACAAATTCATCATTGGCACTTGAGAGCTCTTTCTTTATGGGGGATTCATATCCTTGTCTTCACTCTCCTATCAAGGGGAAATATATTGCACTTGTGTGATAGAAATAGTCCTTAGTGGTCACATTGAGTCCTCCAATCCTTCTTTCACTAGTACAGTCATTTATTTTTCTCTATTTTGGAGAGGATTTTTTCCCATTTAGTTGTCTCCTTCTCTCTAGTTATGAGAGTTTCATTTGTTTGTACATGGGTACCTACTCAATCCTTGTAGTGGGGACCCATTCATGTATCCATAATTGCATTCTTCATTAGGGTCTTTTAGCTTCTCCCTAGAAGTTTATCTTAAGGGAGGGTGTTGGAGTAATTAGGACATCACTTAATAATTAATTAATCATTAATTAATTATTAGGTCCTCTATTACTTTATTCACTTAAGCTAAACTTAGGAGTGATTTTTTATTTATTATATTGGGCTAAACATAGGTCAATTTGTCTCATTGTGTGAGATTAAGACACTTGTCACAATCTAATGAAATCCTCATCTAGGGTTTTTGTTTTTCTTTTTATAAGGATTGATCCTTCATTGTGATTGTTATCCAAGTATTCATTATTCAATACAGAAGGCATATTAGATTCTTTTGTGGATCATTCTTCTCTCTTGGTTGCATAGTAAATCAATTGCTTTGATCACTTGTTTGTGATAGGCATTTTGGTTGCAAGTGATTTCTGGGAGCTGTGGGGTTCACTATCAACTCCAACATTTTTTTTCCTTTGCATCTTGTTCCTAGATCATGCTAGTAATAGATAATTTATACCAAGTTGATTATATTATGTTTCTTTCACTATTATTATATGGAAAAAGTACGCCCAATGTTTGACCTAAGTTTGTAGGATATTTATAGGTATTAGACCAATGGTTAGTGTTTGGAGAAGTTGATATAGATTATGTTTAGTTATCTCGCCCTTCTTAGCACTTGTGAATCCTTGTGTTAACCCATATCTAAATTAGAGGTGATTTCAAATCCGTATATCATGAAAACCTATAAAGTGTAGTTGAGCCCTTTTTGCGTGTTTAATTTACCTTTTCCATTGCATTTAAATTTAAATTGAAATGCGTGTTTACTATGTTTATGAATATTTAATGCTTAGATAAGAAATACAACATTTATGTCTTATTAGAAATTTTTTATTGTGTTATTATATTTCAATAGAAGAAATTAAATATATATCTAATTATTTCTTTGAAATGAAATATTTTGACTTAGTGAAATAATTTCTAGTTAAAAAGTAATTTAATTTAATTGATTTAATTTTTGACTATTAAGAAATATCAATTAAATTAACTTAACTTGTATATATTATTAATTTTGATTAAATTAAATACTATTTTATAAAAAGAAAACAAAAAAATAGAAAAATAGAAATTATGAAAAAGAAAATAATAGAAAATAAAAAATAATTGAAAAAGGGATAAAAATAATAATAGATGGCTTTTTATTCATCCAGTCATTCTTGCATTTTCTTCCTCGAAACCCTCTTCCTTTCTCTTTAAAAAAAATGAATTTGAGGGAAAGAACAAAAAAAAAATGGCATGAAGTTGGATATGTATTTCTTGTATATGGATGTGTGTGTTTGATCAAGGGAAAAAATTACTCCATTGTGTGATCTTCATTAAATATACATTTTTCTTATTTAAATTTGTAATTAAAATAAAATATTTTCCTTTAGCCAAGTGGAGTCATACGGCATCATTCTAGTAATGATTTAGGATTGTAATTTGTAGTTTTAATTTATGTTCCTTAAGAAATTTTAAATGGTCATTTTGAGGTCAAGTTATATGACATAATTTTTTTAAAACATATTTATTGAAAATTTTAAAAAAATTGATTGTAAAATTATTGTGCATTTTTATATCAAATTTCTTCTATTTTAAATGTTAGAAAATTTAGAGAAATTTGAAGGTATTATGTGACTTCATTAATAGAGGCTTTGGAATTCTTATGGTTTTTTCCTCTTTGAAGAAAAATAGAAAATTTGCATTTTAGACCTCAGATAATTGAATTATTTCCTTAATATTTTAGAATTATGCATCTTTCGGAAAAGTGTTGTGAAAATTTGCATTGATTTTGTGTCACGCGTATTTTATAAAATTAATCTAGGGTAGGAAAGGAATGACTCTTCTCATTTGTTGCAAGAAAAAAAATGGTGGTAGATTTTAATCAAGTGATAATTAATGACACATTGGGTTAATTAATTAATTATATTTTCCATGCTAAGATCATAATGCTCTCAAACATTCTATCTAGTGATGAAGGACAAGCCATAAATCTAGGATTTGGTGAACATCATGAGTATCTTCATAAGGTATTTTTACTCCCAAATTTCTCATGGCACCATTGATAAATTGTGTTGACACTCCCTGTCTTATGCCTAGGATTCTCATCCAAGTCCCTTGTTGGATTTTGGTATCAAACATGATTTGTGATCATTCATGTATATGCAAATTGATTGGAATGTGTACAAATAATGTATCGAATTATGTTTGATGGTTGTGGGTTGCCACATGTGATGTCATGTGCTTTGAATTGGCACGAGTGTTTTCATATGTGCTTTGTATGTATGTGAACCTTGGCCTTGATAGAGTTGCATCCATGATCTTCTTCTCCATGGCTTGGTGGTTACCTAGAGTGACATAAGCATCTATTGTACTTGACTTGATAGTAATATGGTTTGGAGGTGGGTAACATTCATCCATTAGTCCATCATGGAAGAAATCTTAGGAGCTAGAAGAGTTCCTAGTTTAGTATTTTGTATTATACTATGATTATTGGATCACCTTGAAGGTGGCTTATTATTGATGTAATTATTTTTATTGTATCATTTATGTAGTTGGAGGGTGATCCATTCATGTTTGGGAAGTAGTCTCTATCTTGCAATCATGTATTGATCTCATTTAATTGTTTATTATAATCTTTGTAAGTAGGGTCAGTGAGACATTTGTATTTAATGCATAGTTGTTATCTAATGTAATTTATGATGTGGGTTATGACTCATCCATGTTAGGATGAAACTCTTTAAAGGAAATCAATTATCTTTATCATTTAGTATTTTTCATACCTCGTCTCATGAGGGTGTTGGCAGTTTTGTATGGCTAAAATCATGACAATTGTGCATGTTTATGTTGGTATGTGGCGTGATCATGCTATCTTGTATAGCCCATGTTTATCTTGTACACCACAGCCCTAAGTCCTCCACTTAGGGTTGGGGGCGGGCGAACCCAATTGGGGTCAGTGACAGCCCGAGAAGTGGGGGTTAGGGAGCCTGACCACAGTAAAATGCCTTTTTTCATGTTGTTAGAAAGGAAAATCTCTCTAGAAAAAGCCTTTGTAAAACCCTAATTAGGAAGCCTAAAAGCTTGTTAAAGGGGTTAGATTAGAGATTCTGATTATGAGGGAAGCGATTATTTGCAAGATTGTAATAGGTTTTGCCTTTGGATAATAAAGTATTGGATGGTTCTTGGTTGGTGGATGCTTGAGATTGGGTGAACCACGTTAAATTCTCGTGTTATGATTTATTACGTATGTTTTAGTTTCTTTGTTTATTATTTAAATATGCATTTAATTGTTAGATATCGCCATCCTCTAACCCTATGATTTAGATTAAATTATTTAATGTTACATTTATTAGTAGGGATGTTTATGGCTAAATATATATTGGATTGTCATAATGGTTGTAATTTATATGGTTTCTTTTGTCCCATCTCGATGTTGGTGTCAAAGGAGAATGGCATTTCATTTCTATTTCTCATATTTTGTTCTGTAATCCTAGGAGAAATTTTTACTTTTCTCCTTATTCTTTAGGATGTGTGCCTTTGCAAAGTATCTAGTGGGGCTAGGGTGGTGCCTAAAATCCCTTGAGTGTTTTCCCAAAACCATTTCATAACATGTCATAAATTGAGGAAGTTATGCTTCATTGAATGAAGAAATTGTCCCCCACCAGTTACCCTTCCTTAGAGCTTATTTTTTTCATTTAGGCCAAGTGAGAACAAGATGTCGAGCCAAAATAAATACTTGTGACTCAAAAGTTACAAGTTTGTGAGGAATTTCAAACTCTACCCGTCAAAATGTTTTGTGTTGTCTAGTCATGAGCATTAGAGTAGACATCATACCTTGAACTAGTCCAAGTCCAAGCTTAAGTACAATTTTCACATTATGGTCACTTGGTAGGTGCCAATGGAAATCAAGACAGACTTGCAACTTGGGATCAATTCCCAAGTGCATACAAAGTCCCAAGGCCCACATGGTGAAAGGTGCTAAGTCACAAGGATTGAGTTGAAGTGGGGACCCAAAACTAAAGGTTCCAAATTCTAAAGTTGGTTTGAAACTTACAAGAAAGTAGTGGAGCTTCATGTTGTATCATGGGTCATAGGTCATAGAGGAACTTAAGACTTGGAAATAAGTTCCAAGTTCGTGCACGAGCCCAAGCTTCATGGAGTATTTGGTGGGGCTATGAGACATGCCGATTGGGAAAAACTTAGGACTTGGAACAAGTCCCAAGTCTAAGTGAGAGCTTGGGACCTAGGAGCTATTGGGTATTTTTTAATTTTTCATAATAGAAGGTGGAATTCAAAAGGGAATTCGGACATGGAACCAATTTCCAAGTCCACAAATAACCCTGAAATCTAACCCACATGCAATTTTATTATAAATCTTGATATGGAAATTATGACCAAGTTCTAGTTGTCATAGCCCAATGAAATTTGGAGCTTGGGTTAGTAGAGAGGTAGAAGGATGTGCCAATGGTTTTGGGAGCTATGTCTCTCCCCCATGCCTTATTTTTGTTCCAACCCTTGTGTCTTGGGTGATCCCACAATACTGGTTTACAATTTTTGGCCAAACTAGACACTAAAATAATTTTTTCTAACTAAATCTTCACTTTTGAGCACCTATAGCGGCTAAACCGTGAGGAATTTGAAGATGATGCAAACTAGTGATTTGTGACATTTTTTTTGTAGATTCTAAATATATTTTTTTTTCAAAATTTTGGAATTAGATTGCACTTCTTTTTCCATCTCCTTGAAAACTAGTTTTTAGTAAACAACATTTTTAAGGGTGATGCTCATAGTATAATGCATAACTTTTTTCAAGAGGATTTTTTTTTGAAGATTTTAGATTTGTAACCTCACGATATCTAGTGCTTCCAATTGGTTTGATAGTGTTTTATTGAATATTTTTTCCTTAATCAAGTTTAGAAGTCAAACCAATTACAATTCAGACATAGGCGAACCATATAACGCATAGCTTTTTTTGTATGTACCAAAATTCAATTTTTCTTATTTTATTGGATCAAGGACTTCAATATGCGGTGAACTCATATTTTTCAAAAATTGATAATCTGCTATTTTCCACGTGTAGAACAGAGAGCTTGATTTTCAGTGAAAAACCTATGTTTAATAAAACTAAAAAAACAAATACATAATAAAACCAAAACATATTAAAATTATATTCATTGGATAGCTCGTTTTGAGGACTACCATCATCCAGTTGGGTCTATGAAGTCTCCTCCATTTTCATCCTCAACCGAGCTTTGAAATGCAAAATTTTGGACTTTTTTGGTGCCAGGGGATGAGAAGGTGGGAAAAGGGGGGTTCGGGCGAACCCCTTTCAAAAAATGTTTTATTTGTGTTTTCTAGCGAGAATGGTGGGACCTTGTATTTAATTAGTTTGCTTGAACTAGGGTTCATTCGAACCCTCTTTTGGTTCACTTGAACCAAAGGGTTCATTTGAACCCCAAAAACCAATTTTTTTTGCATGGGGTCATTTTTTACAACTTTTCCTTCCTCACTCAAATTGTAAACCACTTGTGTGGGTTTACCCTCTTATCCCAATAGAGTTAAGTCTTCTACTTGTGTCACCATGCATTATGCATTGGTGTGTATGTCAAGCGTGATATCGTATATTTTTATGACACCTTGAGCATGTTGTTGTGTTTTGTGTATTGCGTAATGCCACTTTTATATCACAAAAAGAATTATTCATTCATCTATTGTTTTTCAATATTGTAATGTAAAATATAAGGCATTATACTTGGGATGACCCCAAAATTCACTTTTAAATTTTAAATTCCTAAGTTACCACCCTTTCCTACTAGTTGTTGTGAGTTGACTTTGTATATGTTTGCACAACTTATTGTTAGGTCTTGGCATTTAAAGACATTCAATGTGCAATTAATTTATGTATGGTCAATCAAGGAGAATATCATTTAAGGAACAATTTCAATTTGAAACATAAAAATGAACACATCTAGATTAGCATCAAACTTTTCATCTAGGCCAATTACATGCTTAAGAATGTTGTCTTTGAATATTCACCCTAGGTTGCAAAGTTAGTCCATCAAGGGGGTTAACCTAATAGAACTTGACCCCAAAAATCCAACAACTTCCCCAAACATAATTTTAAATGCTATTATCCTAATGCGCATTCAAATGCTAGAGATCACAACAAATCAATTTGCAAAAGTCTATTGTCTACTAGACCATATCCACGTGTCAAACAATAGATCAACACTACTTTGAATCAACACCAAGCTCTTCAAAATTAATGCATAAGAATTTTTTAATCTAAGATATTGAACACACTAAAGATATCATTTTCTAAATATTGACAAATGTACTATCAATACTATTCTTCATCATTATTCCCAAAACTAAATACCTTACTTATCCTTTTACATTTAATTCTAAAAAATAACATTTTTATTTATAACACTTTACTTCTTACATATATTAATTAGCCTAAATCAATGCATATAAAATGTTTTAACATTGTAATTACCTATTGGACATCCACAAAGCGTTGTAAGAGATAGCTCACAGCCTTGATGACAAGGCGAACAAGTTCAACTAAATTATTTCCATGAAGGATGTAGAGGAGCTTACATTTCTTAATAATATAAAGATTTGCGTGGCATTATAAAAAGAATCTATTCGTTTTACAGTCCACTAAAACTCCAGAGTCTCGATTCAAATGCCTCTTTGAAAAAAACGCCTTGCGAAAATCCACCTTGACTTCTTGGGAGTGCTTCGAAATACAGGGGAATCGGAATGCAGACGATCTTGTCCGTTATCATTGGAAGGCTGGGCAAAATTCTGTGTGATTTGATCCGATTTAACAGGCAGCCCTCTGACACTAGGTTTTCTTTCTTCAACCAAGCAATTCTTCACAGAGTCGGTGGAAACTTTGCATTTGTTCAATGACTTTAAAGTTGCCAGCATCGTCCTGGATGTGACTGTGCCTTTCAGCCACAAATTTCCTTTGACTGACTTGGATTTCTGTTCAAACTTCACAGCCGTGTCCTCCTTTTTCTCAGCCATCACGCTCTCTCTATAATCGCATGAAACCGACCGCTTAAGAACAGAGTCGTCTAAGCCTGTATTGTTGGGCCTCCCTGGGTTGAGAAACAGGTCTTCCAGCGTCACAGGATCTGTTTTCATTAACCCCAGGGTTAAAAACTGTTGCCATTTCATACATGTTTTGCTGATCCGAGGGGGCGGCTTTGATGTCCGATTTGCCTTAGATGTAGAATAACTGCTTAGAGTGACGAAATTGCCGCGCTGTAAACTTTTTGCAGAGGCATAGTGAAAACCCTTTCTTTGTGAAGCTTGGTCGTTGGTCAAGGAAGTGGACTGTATGTCCGACGAATCCGTTCTCCATGCCTGCAGCTTTTCATTTAACAGTCGGCGACCTTCGTGGCGGGAATTTGATTTGCTCTGTGAAAAATGTGCGTTGGATTGACTCCGAAATTTCTGGACAGTGAAAGGATGAACGCGGCCTTGCTGAGACAGATCCTCCGGAGAGCAAATGTTATCTGTCGTCGAGCTAGTCCGGCCGAAGTCGAAGTCGAAATCGAAATCCTCTTTCGGGCCTGGCGATCCCGGGCTCGAATCCCGTAACTTGCTGTCCCCTGTGCTTAAATTGTGTGCCGCTTGTTCCTTAACGAAATCGCAGAAGGAGAGAGTCTCCTCCTCATCGTCCCATCCCGTGTTCGAATCCGCGTACTCCTCAAGGGCCGCCAATGCTTTGTCATTCTCAGAAGCAACTTCAAATTCCATCTCCTTCTGTGTGAAATCTAAAGCATACAACCAACCTTAACGCTCAGGTTTTTATTCTACAAACAATTTGATTTTTAAATAACAGGAATACAATGCAATTGAAGACAAAAAGAGTCAGGTAAAAATTACTGAGTCATTCATAGCGGCTCCGAAATCTTCTGGTACAGGGTTTTATGGTTTTAAGGGAAAGCAGACATGGAAATTATATAGGACTGAAGTAAGGAAATATTGCAATTGAAATTATTTGGACTCCGAAGAAATAGCCATAAAAATAAACTACCTTCACGCGTAGCGAGTAGAATACCTTTATTCAGACTGCTGGTATTTCACACCAAAAAAATTGACTGGTTCATGAAAACTTCAAAGTCATGGGATAGAAATTTCCCATTCTCGTTTTTGAAGACGAAAGCGACTGAAAATAACTGAAGTAAGATGTATAAATAATTAATTATATAAGTTGGCGCGTTACAGCCCCTTCATCCAGAAGATGTCTATATCAAAGCTCAACGCGTGACAGTGGAATTTTCAGACACCGAAATTGTAAATTGAAAAAGGAAGAGAAAGCAACAATGATGTTTCCTAGAATTCAAAACTTAGAAAGAATGATGGCTTCCCCTATTCAACGCAATCGCACAGACGTCTGTACCACGCCACAGCTCCTCTTTTGCGACCTGCTGACGCCATTTTAATTGATCCTTCTTTCTAATTCTTATTGTCTTGATAATAGAAGGCTCGATAATGAAATGGATAAACATGTTTTGGTAAAACTCCATTGCTAAGATTCCAAATATACAGTAAAAGCTTAGCCTCCCTTCGTCTTTTTTTCAAAAAAAACTGAAAAAAAAACAGTTTCATGTCATGGCTTTTTTCTTTTAAATGGAAGATTTTATATCATTCTCAAGTTCATTTTGCTATTGAATATGGGAGGACGAATCTATGATGATATTTTTCAATTAATAGTCAAGGATTGAGGCGTATCCATTATATCATAGTTGCTTGAGACATAGTCTTAGTCTCATCCCTTCTATTATACTTCTAGGGGTTTTGAACCTTCGTGTATGGCATAATCAAGGAATGTATCATCTCCTTCACCAATTGCGCTCAATCAATTGAACAACAGCCCTTTAATAAATTTTATTTAGTTGGTAAGTTGTAATTCTAATAGTAGTGGAAATAATAATCACATATATAGTTGAAATAGAGTTGGTGAAGTTGATATATTTGAAAAGTAGAGATTGCAAGGTCAAATTCTTTTGGATAGTTGATATAATTTCATGTTAGTTCTTTATATGAGAGCTTATCTAAACACTTGCATTAGATGCACATTGAGCATCAACTAACATTCAATGTAGTGAACAAAAGGAATCCCCTATTTTATTCTCTTAATCTCACACACCTCATAAACCCTCACAACAAGACGTGTATCATAACATAACTAAAAGTAAACACTTTAAATGAAAATATTTTAATTTTAATTATCAGTTGCAAAGTTATTTAAGAATGAAAATTAATTATATTTTTATATTTAATTAAGTTAAAAAAATGTAGAGATTTGAGTTTGAACAAGCATTAGAAATAGAAAGAAGAAAGAAGAATATTATTTGATTCAAATAGTATACAAGATGTAAAACACTGATAGGACAATAAAAGAAAATTCTAGATGATTATAATTGTGGCATCTAGGTCCTAGAAGATGCCACAATTGAAAATGTCCCAAAATCCTTAGTAGTGTCTAGAAAATCTTAGTATTGTTTATAAAATCATAGAAATGCCATAAATTCATGAAGTGTCCTCTCAATAATGAAAATATATTTTTGGGCACATAATCATCTTTTAGGTGTACAAATGTCATGCAATTTCATAAAAATGTCCTATGTATTTATTGATGTAAATAATTATACGTACCAACATATGTACCACCTACTACGTTACTTGAATAGTCTAAAAATTAGCAAAAAAAGAGGTGGATATGACATATGTAGGAGCTTGCCTAGGTCAAACCCCTAGGAATCATACTTCAACATAACTTAGAATTAGAAGAGTTGACATGTATGGCCCTAGGACGTTAATGCTTAAAGATGCAATAATAAAGGTGGATATGTAAGCACAAATTATGAAAGATGCCCACATACTTCATAAAAATATCCTTTGTATTTGTTAATGTGAAAATATGCATGTAGTAACACTTGTACCCCTTGCTACATTACTTTCTAAGTCTAAAAAGTAACTGTAAAGATGCACCTATGGGATATTTAGGAGATTGTGTTGCTCAAGCCCCTAGAAATCAAATTTTAACATAAAGTTTTGGAATCCTTGAATTTAGCATGTATGGCCCTAGAGTTTTGATGCATGAAGGTACAATAACAAAGGTGGATGTGTGTGCAACTATGGAAGATGTCCATGTACTTTCATAAAAACATCCTTTATACTTGGTGTGAAAAATGTAGGTTTCATCACTTGTACCTCTTGCTACATTACTTGCTAAGTCAAAAGGCTAAGGGAAAATAGGGGAGCCTATGGGACATTTAGGGATTTTCCTTGGTCAAGCCCCTAGAATTCATGTTTCAACATAAAATCATTAGAAGGTTGGAATTGTATGGCCTTGGGGTGTTAGTACATGAAGATACAACAATGATAGTGGATGTGTTTGCAAAAAAACTATGGTAGATGCCCTAGGTGATTTTAGAAAGGAAATGTAAATAACCTCTTTTTATTTTCTAGTTAGACCACATTGCCACATTTTTAATAAAATAAATAATTCTTTTTTAAATAAAAGGTGATGCAACACCTATAAATATATTGAAAAAGTTTGAAACATTAATTTTAATAGATGTAAATATGAAAATTACAAGATAAAAAATGTACCAATGGACATAGAGCTTATAGACAAAAACAAGAGATTTGGAAGTGTAAAGAGCATGGGAAAATGAACCAAAAATTTTAAGTCTAGAAATGATAAAGGGTTGATTGGCACTTGTAGAGGAGCTTCAATCAACATCATTGGATGACCAAACAAGGATTGGAGAAAAGAGAATACTAGGATAATTTTTAGGGGCACTTGACAAGAAGTAGTGTAGAGAGAGTTTAAAAGTGTGACTTTGAGTAAATCAAAGAGCATGAAAAAAATATTTTACCTCGATAGCCAAATCCAATTCAAGTTCAAGATAGTGCATTTTATGGTATATTTAAAAGAGAGATCAAAATTATTACAAAGACCAAATTTCATGAAATTAAACACATAGGAAATGGCTAGAGTATCCTTAAGCTACTTCAAAGAGAAGAGACAACCAATTAGAGTTGAACTTTCAAAAGAATCATTTTCCATTATTTTATTATGGGGATTTTGTTCTATTATGAGGTATGGATGGACATAACTAAAAGATAATAGAAAGATGAAATCAAAATCCTATAAAGAATTTATAGTTCTAGAAAGAAGCATGGAAGCCACTTTTGAATACAAAAAAACTTATAATCATTCCATTAGGAAATCCTAGCCAACAACATGTCAGATAGCTTGTTTGGACCTTATACAATTAAAAGGAAAGACTTGGGCCAATTTGATTGAGTCATATTGGTTGAGCTCTCTTGATTCCCATATTTATAGGAGGATATAAATTTTCTTATTTTTTTAATATTCTTTCAAATTGGTGGATACTCAAGAATAAAATGATAAAAATGAAGAAACCAATGTAGACAAGCCCTTAAAATAAAGTCATCACACAAGCCACATAAATACCTTAATGAGAATAGCCACATCAATACCTTTGTCTAACAATGAAAAAAAAGTACTTAAGAGACATTAAAATGGTGGTAGGAAATTAATAATATATAGACAGAAATAAGATAGTAAGATCACTTAGCATGTTGCAACAAATGAGTTTGGTATAAATAATCAACAAGAAATGTCTTAAATTACAAGATGAGATTACCCAAGATAAGAAACTAATAATTTTTTTACCATGATAATTTACTTCCATCCTTACAACCCTAGAAATGAGTTGGTACTTGTGGATGAATATTTAAAAGATAATGGATGCTTTTATTATAAAAGCATATCTTTTTCCTTGACAATAGTAAAAACATGTAACAATGAAAGAATATTCTTGGAGAAAAGACCCTTTTAGGAGGGTTAAGAATCTATTGGGATGGCATTGATGTCATCTTCCAAAATTTCTTCATGCTCAGTTTTCAGGTGTGACAAGGAAGTTAAATTTCTTGACTTGTCAACCTAAATAATGGCAAGATTTTCCAAAAAGATGAGTAGTTTTTTTCCCTCTATAACAATGAAAATATTTTAAATAATTAAAACTATCCAAAATATGCCAAGAATATTGAATAATAAACTGAAAGTTCCAATTTCTCAAGTTTTTATTCTTAATAGTGTTAATAATTAGAATAGAATCCTGTTTATTTGAAATTTTTTCAAATTTCCCTTTTTTCCATAATAAGATTGATGAGAAATTATTAAGATTCAACTTCATTATTAGTGCCTAAAGGTGGGTTTTTTCATGTCGGCCATTAAGATTTTACTAGTGTTGTCCATCATTACACAACCAACTCCAAATAGGCCTTGGTTTCCCTAAGAGATTCCATCAAAATTTAGTTTTGAGGAGGTTTTATTTGGGGATAATGATTTCAATTTCTCTACCGACTTTGATTTACCTCCAATTATAGAACCATTTCAAGGAGGAGTTTTATCAAGGACTAATGCTTTAAAATCTCATTGTCTTGTCTAAAAAAGTCCTTTCCCAAGGAAGTGTTTTTTACAACAAAGGGCTAGAATTTCAAAAGTGACCTACTAAGAGCCTCAACTAGAATGATGAATAGAAAAGGTGAAATGGAGTCCCCTTGTCTAATTCCTTGTGAATATTTTAAAAAACTATTTGGGCTACCATTTATTAGTATAAAGAATCTGAAACCCAATAAGAAATAATATATCCACTTGCACCAATCTCTTGAGAAACCATTCTTTTAAGTATGAGCATAAAAAAGTCTCAATGTACTCTAGATCATATGATTTTATCATGTACAATTTTATAGCCATAGAAAGTAATTTTTTTATAATAGAATACATAGCACATCATGGGCAATCAAGACACCTTAATAATTATCTACCTAGCACAAAATCTCCTTGTTCTTGAAAAATAATAGAAGGGATAATGTGACCAAGCCTTGTATTAATTTATTTAGGAAAATTATTATAAACAATGTTGCTTAAATATATAGGCCTAAATTCAGCAAAGGAAAAGGGGTTTGAGATTTTACAGATTAAAAATATAAAAGAGAAATTTAACTATCTCAAAGTATTATTTTGTTTGCAAGCCTCTTTTATGGCTAATAAAACATATCTTCCCAAAAATTCCCAACATTTTTGGAAAAAGAGGGTAATGAATATGTGATGATAGGGGAAAATAATCGTTAAAAGATGAGCAACAAACTAAAGAGAGTGAAAATAACAACTAAAAACACCCTACACTTCAAGATTGGGCAAATGATGAACTCAACAACATAAAAATGGAACCTTTTACCTTGTAGAGTTGTTCTTTGGTTGGCCCTTCAATTATAGATGAGATGTATGCTCCTTGATGGCAAGTAGATGCAAGATGTAAAGTGTGAGATGCAAGATAGTTGGACAAGATGGATGCAAATGGCTAAGTGTAGATTGAGAAACAAAATTGCAAGAGTTTGGCTATGAAATGATCTCCCAAATGAGAGAAAGAGGGGTATTTATAGAATTTTGAGAATTCTAGAAGAAATTGACGGTTAAATTGATCCCCACATGACCAAGATGTAGGAGCTATGGTGAGTTGAGAACTCACAAGCCCTCACATCTTGACATGTGGATGGTGAAGTGGCTAAGAGGAGATGAGGTGTAAGTGAGGTGTCCAAAAGGTAGATGAGGTGGAGGAAGTACAAGTACCTTGCAAGTACATTGGGAGATGGAAAGAATCTTGGGTGAATAAAAGTGAATTTTAAATTCACAATGATTGGAAGAATCTAGTGGATAAGACAATGTTCCCAAAAGGTGGGAGTTTGTCACATGTGACTTGATGTGACAAGTCAAATATTCTAGAAGGTGCATGGGAAAAGGGGAACCTAGGGTGAATAAAAAGGAATTAAGAATTCCTTGGGAGATGGGGAGAGTTGACCAAGGTATAGCGATTAAGATTAGTGTCGGTAATTAGAAACCAACTTGCAAAAGTTGGAGGATGTGACACACATCCTAATCAAGGATTAGGCATGTGCACATCCTAATGAAAAAGAATGGGAGATGGATTAGGATTAGATGAAAATGACATGTGAAATTAAATAAATATATTATTTATTTAATTTATTTGATGAAAGAAGGATTAAAAAGTAAAGTATTTAATTATTGAGTAAATACGTGAGGAACTAGTAGAATAAAATTATTAATTAAATAATAGTAATATTATTTAATTAACTTGGACAAGAGGATGTTTAGGCAGTGATAAATTTGGATAATTAAGTGTCAATTTTGGATGTCCATTTTTCACTTTGGAGATGGTGCTATGAAGTAGCATCATTTCAAGAAATATTAAATATAGAACCTAGAAGATGGTTAGATTGGGAAAGATACTTGATCATTGAAAAAGATGAGGATGAGGGATTAAGGATGCCCCCTCGAGAGGACATGCGGGTTGAAGAGAACACAGGTGGGCTCTCGAAATAGATGAGATGAGGGAGATGATGCGAAGTGATGGGCAAGAGAGAAGGAGAAGCGATAGGAGATGGATGAAGCACAAATGGATTTTAGGACAAAAGGTGATGTTGCCCCAGTCAAGGTACAAGCCAAAATGGGTTGATGATGGATGGAGTGTTGTCAATGAGGGAATGAAGGATCCCAAAACAACACGAGGATAGGGAAGGATACATCCCACTAAGTGGTATTGATGAGGGAAGGATACATCCCAAAACACCACTAAAGGATAGGGAAGAATACCTCACGATGATGATGATGAAAGTGTTGTCGATGAGGGAAAGATAAAACAACACCGAGGGGATATGGGAGAATACAGATGGATAATTATGATAATGATGGGGTTAAGGCGAATATGATTAGATGATTTGTGCGAGTGGGGGGGGGAGAATGATGAAGGATGAATGCACGGATGGGGAAGATGAAATGCAATCCTAATGCAAATTTTCCATCTTTGGAGCACTGATTTTTGCTATAGCATAAGACACAAGATGCCAAGGTATAAAGAACCAAGGTAGATTAGTGTATAATGCATGAAACAAACACATCAAACAA
Organism: Sequoia sempervirens; assembly: GCA_007258455.2. Classification (NCBI taxonomy): domain Eukaryota; kingdom Viridiplantae; phylum Streptophyta; class Pinopsida; order Cupressales; family Cupressaceae; genus Sequoia; species Sequoia sempervirens. The sequence goes on from VDFB02068885.1 coordinate 20,729, forward strand.
GAAGGTTATCCCAACACGCCAAAGTCATGATGACCTTGGTCGAGCTAGGTATTGGGATAACCACAAGCACACAAGGATGCCCCAGCGTAACACAAGACCTCGGGGATCTTGGTGGGTACTACGTGGGACAACCAAGAAGACAACAATGAAGAAAAGATCAAGATACACCCCTATGTTGACTAGTCAAAGCATACCATGATATGATGGATCAAGGCGACCATGACAAGTGATGATAGGGAGCTCAAATGATAAAAAAAAATCCAAAAGCATTAAAAGATCACAATAATTTCAAACATCCTTTGCCATAGGATCAGGGGGATGGATGGGATTGATGAGGTCTGTTAGGAAGGATGCATCCTGTTGAGACCGATGATGGATACTAAACTAAAAGATCGATAGGACATAGGATATTTAAAATTGATTGGATTTGATGATACAAGTGGATCTCATTTGTTAAGATCCAACTAGATACGAGCATAGCTTGACGATGCGACACGAGAGACATGACACAAGATAGGAGACTTCGATGGATGATAAAGACGGGACAGACAATAGGAACAAGAGATGAAGAAAAATGATAGATGATAAAGGATCGGATGGATAAAGCAGAAATACTGATGATGGAACCCCGGGGGCGGATCAAATGATCAACCTTGCCTACGTGAAAGCGCAGGGGCAACGTAGTTCGATGAAAGGTCAAAGACAAGTGATGGATAAAAGATGATGAGATAACCCTAGATAAGGGGATAAAATGATTGGATTGACATGATGGGACAAGATAGACCTGTGGGATTGGATTGGAGGATAGTGACTAGAAAAAGCTTAGGGATCGGATAGTTATTCAAATCATCAAAAGATGAATTGGGAGGATGAGATGATGAATAGATGAATGATGAGAAAGGATAGGAGATTGAAAAGATGTGTAAAAGAAGCAGAAGTGATGATGATGAGGTAGATGGAATTGGGTTGCATGTGGAGTAGCCTATAGCTAGATACCAAGGACAAGGGATTATGAGATGGGATGAGGATAAGGAGACGAGGGTTGGGAGATGAAAAGGATTGGTTGGATTGATGGATAGGAAGATAAGGATGGGAAGGTGGATATAAGGATTGGTTGGATTGATGGATAGGAAGATAAGGATTTGGATGAGGAAAAGGGATGCTATGATGGAAGGATAGGAAGATAAGGATATACTTGTTGATAAGGAGATAAGGATAGGGAAATGGAAGGGATTACTTTGATGGAATGAATGATGTATCCAAGGACTATATCACAAAGGAAGATAGATGCCCCCACTCTAGATATGTCATGTGCGAGGAGGCATGAGGGATGCAATAGAGAAGGATAAGAAAATAAAGGAGCGAGATGGATGAAGATAGGATGCATGGATAAGGAAGGGAGATTGAGGGTAGCATGACAAGTGGATAAGAAAGATAGACGAGTGCGAATGAGGATTAGGATAGTGTGCGGATGAGGGGAATGTATGCTAAGAGGTGTCCAAAGCGTGCTTATATGTTTTCCCCTATTGTTATCAATATCACAAGGAGGATGGAAGGATTGGGATAAATGAGATATTCCAATCAGGATGCGTAAGATAGGCAAGATGGAGGGGATGAATGAAGGTGATGTATAGCAAGAAGACGGGTGCATAGCTGGAAGCATAGTAGGAAGCATAGTGGATGGAGGGAATGCATAGCAGGAAACTACCCCCAA
>VDFB02068887.1:0-37317 GCA_007258455.2 Sequoia sempervirens
TCTATTATTTTATAAAACTCTTCCTCATTTGGTTCCTTGATTACAATGAATTTATAGAATTCTCGTCTTCAACTAATCTGAAAGATAAGCCTTAATTGATGTGCAACAACTTCTTAAAAGATAGGAACATGTGTTGAGGGAAAAAGATAAATCTCTCCTTCATCTTGCTAAGTCAATCTTCTTTGATCGTCCAAAACAAATGTCTATTTTGCAACCCTTGAACAAGCTCCAAAAAGACATTTGAATGCTGAAAAAGTCACATATTTCCCTTGTATATCATTAAAGCTCATAAAACAGCTCCTAGATGCTTGCATAAAGGTTCAAACTACCCAAAATTGTCTCCTAGATATGATCCATTTGTTTGCACAACCCAAAAACTTGTCTTAATACTTGTAACTGCCATCTAGATGCTCTCAACTATTGTACTTTAACTGCTCAACCTCTTCATACTTAGTTCTGAAAATTTCAGAACATAGAAGCAAACAAATGAACAAATTCTAGAAATTCCGGAGCATGGCAGCAAAGTTCCGAAGTATCGGAGTGGTGAAGTTTTCTTTCAAACCACGAACTGGGTTTTCGTGAAATTTAATAGGTTTTTTCGCCTTCTTGTCTTTGAATTTCTGTCCAAGAATCTCAAAAACCCAAATCGTAATTTTCAAGATATGATGAAATCTTTGATTGCTGCAACTAAAAATATTTTACTTTCCTCATCATGCTCAGTCTTAATAAACTCCATAATTAAGCAAAATACATGTTTTTATTTGGCTAATAAATGAGACATTTTTTTGTCTCATCATCTCCCCCACACCTAAAATGTTGCAGGTCCTCCTATAACTTATAGTGAGCTTCTAGAGCCAATCTCTTCACCTTTATTGCAATTACTCAAAGGATTTGCTAGGAAGTGCACTGGAGATACTTCTAAAGATATTCTAAGTTATTTTGAAGATATTTTGAGGATTTTATTGTTATTTTGCAGAAAAGAAACCTACTCTATCCTACTCTACTTATTGATGTAGAGATAGGTTACATAAAACCATTAACTGGTTGCAGAAAATAACATCTTTTTCTCAAATGATGGATCCATGCATTCAACTTTTTGAAAGAAAAAAAAAACCATGAGAAGAAGATGGCTAAATATTTGAACTCTGATGCTCCTCCTTCCTTTGAAATGGCAGCCTTCTCCATAATTTCTAATTCTAGTAGATGCATGGGCTGATTAGAAAGATTTTGCAACCCTTCCTCACACTTTGTTGCATGCATGACTAAATGCAACTCCTTGTTCTTCAAATATCTGATCGGGCAGCCCTCCTTGGACTTTGAAGGTGTCCAAACAATAATCTTTTTCTTGTTGAGGCTTGAAGTCATGGTCCTATGGTTGAGGAAATTACACAAGAGCTGTCACATTTGCATGCAAAAACCTCTTCCTTTGGATCTGTTGTTTGGAGGGGTTTCTAAATAATAAAACAGGGAGTTTACAAAATAACAAACCTAAAAAGCTTTGTCAAACTAATATTTCTTTTGACCTGCTGTTACTAGATCAACAACTCCCTAATGACACATTTCCCCGACAACGGCACCAAAAATGATAACAATCGTTGTATTCCACATCATTTAATTATAAATATCAATCCAGGGCAGTATCCATAGCAATATGCAAGAGAAAAAAGAAATAATTTGCATGACATGTTTTTTTCTACAAACGGAATTGAAATGCAATGCATGAAAGAAATTGTTGGAATCAAATCTAATCTAAAAGCTTGTAAATGAAATGCTTGAATCAAATCTATCCTAAGAAACTTGTAAAAGGAAATACTGGAAATATAAAGAGTTGGAAATGAAATGACTGCTAAGAAATGAACTACAAAACAACTAATACTGCTAAAAACTGAATTCTATTATTTTATAAAACTCTTACCCATTTGATTCCTTAATTACAATGAATTTATAGAATTTTCATCTTCAACTAATCTGAAAGAAGAGTCTTAATTGATGTGCAACAACTTGCTAGAAGATAGAAACATGTGTTGAAGGAAAAAGATAAATCTCTCCTTCAGCTTGCTGAGTCAATCTTCTTTGGTCGTCCAAAACAAATATGCCTATTTTACAGCACCTAAACAAGCTCCAAAAAGACATTTGAATGTTGAAAAAGTCATGTATTTCCTTTGTGTATCATTAAAGCTCCTAAAACAGCTCCTAGATGCTTGCAAAAAAGGTTCAAACTGCCCAGAATTGTCTCCTACATATGCTCCATTTGTTTGCACAACCCATCAACCTGCCTTAATTCTTGTAACTGCCCCCTAGATGCTCTCAACTATTGTCCTTTAACTGTTCAACCTCTTCATACTTAGTTCCAAAAATTCTAGAGCATAGAAGCAAACGAATAAACAAATTCCAGAAATTCTGAAGCATGGCAACAAAATTCCGGAGCATCAAACTGGTGAAGTTTTCTCTCAAACGACGAACTGGGTTTTCGTGAAATTTAATGGGTTTTTTCGCCTTCTTGTCTTTAAATTTCTGTCCAAAAATCTCAAACACTCAAATCGTAATTTTCAAAATATGATGAAATCTTTGACTATTGCAACTAAAAATATTTTACTTTCCTCATCATGCTCAGTCTTGATAAACTCCATAATTAAGCAAAATACATGCTTCTATTTGGCTAATAGATGAGACTTTTTTTTTTTCTCATCATCTCCCCCACACCTAAAATGTTGCAGGTCCTTCTGCAACTTATAGTGAGCTTCTAGAGCCAATCTTTTCACTTTTATTGCAATTGCTCTAAGGATTTGCTAGGAGGTGCACTAGAAATGCTTCTGAAGATATTCTAAGTTATTCTCAAGATATTTTGGAGATTTTATTGTTATTTTGCAGAAAAGAAAACTACTCTATCCTACTCTACTTATTGATGTAGAGATAGGTTACATAAAACCATTAACTAGTTATGGAAAATAACATCATTTTCTCAAAGGATGGATCCATGCATTAAACTATTTTAAAGAAGAGGAAAACCATGAGAAGATGGCTAAATATTTGAACTTTGATGCTCCTCCTTCCTTTGAAATGGCAGCCTTCTCCATAATTTATGATTCTAGTGGATGCATGAGTTGATTAGAAATATTTTGCAACCCTTCCTCGCATTTTGTCACATTCATGACTGGATGCAACTCCTTGTTCTTCAAATATTTGATCGGGCAGCCCTCCTTGGACTTTGAAGGTGTCTAAACAATAATCTTTTGCTTGTTGGGGCTTGAAGTCATGGTCCTCTAGTTGAGGAAATTGCACAAGAGTTGTCACCTTTGCATGCAAAAACCTCTTCCTTTGGATCTGTTGTTTGGGGGGGTTTCTAAAATAATAAAACAAGGAATTTACAAAATAATAAACCTAAAAAGCTTACCAAACTAATTTTTCTTTTGACCTACTGTCACCAGATCAACAGCAACTCCCTAATGACACCTTTCTCCGGCAACTGTGCCAAAAATGATGAAGGTCGCTACATTCCTCATCATTTAATTATAAATATCAATTCAAGGCAGTGTCCATGGCAATATGCAAGAGGGAGAAGAAATCATTTGCATGACATGTTTTTTCTACAAACGGAATTGAAATGCAATGCATGAAAGAAATTGTTGGAATTAAATCTAATCTAAGAGCTTGTAAATAAAATGCTTGAATCAAATCTATCATAAAAGACTTGTAAAAGGAAATTCTGGAAATGTAAAGAGCTGGAAATGAAATAACTGCTAAGAAATGAAACTACAAAACAACTACTGTTGCTAAAAATTGAACTCTATTATTTTATAAAACTCTTCTCCATTTGATTCTTTGATTACAATGAATTTATAGAATTTTCATTTTCAACTAATCTGAAAGATGAGCCTTAATTGGTGTGCAGCAACTTGCTAGAAGATAGGAACATGTGTTGAAGGAAAAAAATAAATCTCTCTTTCATCTTGTCGAGTCAATCTTCTTTGGTCATCCAAAACAAATGTCTATTTTATAGCCCCTAAACAAGCTCCAAAAAAACATTTGAATGCTGAAAAAGTCATGTCTTTCCCTTGTGTATCATTAAAGCTCATAAAACAGCTCCTAGATGCTTGCAAAAAGGTTCAAACTGCCCAAAATTTTCTCCTAGATATGCTCCATTTATTTGCACAATCCAACAACCTGTCTTAATGCTTGTAACTGCCCCCTAGATGCTCTCAACTATTGTACTTTAACTGCTCAACCTCTTCATACTTAGTTCCGAAAATTCCAAAGCATAGAAGCAAACGAATGAACAAATTCCAAAAATTCTGGAGCATGGCAGAAAAGTTTTGAAGCATCGGACTAGTGAAGTTTTCTTTCAAACCACGAACTGGGTTTTCGTGAAATTTAATGAGTTCTTTCGCCTTCTGTCTTCAAATTTTTGTCCAAAAATTTCAAGAACCTAGATCGTAATTTTCAAGATATGATGAAATCTTTGACTGTTGCAACTAAAAATCTCTTGCTTTCCTCATTATGTTCAGTCTTGATAAACTCCATAATTAAGCAAAATATATGTTTTTATTTGGCTAATAGATGAGACATTTTTTTGTTTCATCAATCATCTTCTCCAAGAAGTTATTACCTGCCTCATCATCAAGTGCACTGATACTCATTTGAATGATGTGATGTCGTCGCAACATATCCTCGCCTTCTATGATTTGATTTTGTAACTCCCTCTTCTTTTCAGCTATGTCATAAAACTATGTTGACATGGCTACAACTTGAGTCAATCTGCAGTCAACAAGGTCGTCACTGAAACTACTAAGGATGAGATTTTGAAACTCCGACTGCACATTGCCAAGCTCAACATACTCACCATCCTCAAATTGATACTAGCAAGGGACTTGTGATATGAAGGTTCTTACAAACTGGATAGCACTTGCCACCTTTTGTCTACTCTCAATCAACTCTGCAGAGATTACCTCGTAGGTTTTTACCTTGAAGATTTATTGTTCTCTCCAAGTAAGAAGTTTTTGTTTATGTTCTTCTACAGTGACTAAATCGTAGGCCATCCTCAAATGACAAATCATGATTTCATCTCAAGGCTTCTCTCCCACTATACTTAGCTCTGATTCCTGGATTTTTGTACAAAGGTAGTGGCCATTGTACCTCAATTGGTACAACTCTGCAAGTACAAACGGGCCCCTAGTGATGAACTCTTCTACCCAGTCTCTCAAGTGTTTACTAGAAACAACCAACTAACTTAGTTGATTTTTCTCTTCAAGTAACTCCAACATTTGTAGAAGCAAAGCGGTGACATTTGAAGTATCATAAAGGAGGTTGGAGATGTATCGTTGTAGCTACTAGTTTTCAACCTTGAGGGTTGTTTTTTCTTCACCATCCTTAACCACTCTTTCCTTCATGCTCACTGCTGCAACCTCAAAGAGATCTACATTAGTTTGGCGTGTGCTTTTTACCAAGGTTGACTTTCACCAAAGTGAAGTCGTCAACCTCTACTTCATCCGCATTTTTGTCCTCAGGGTGTGCGGCAGTCTCAATGACAATCTCGTTGTCGACGTTCTTTTCCACGTGAACTTGCTTTTTGAGCTTCTTTTCTAACGTGTCTTGGTAGACATGCTCAAATTCTACAAAGTTCAATTGGTAGAACAGCTTTCTCCTCTTCCTACCCAGGAGGTTCTCAAGCCAAGAAGAGTCTCGACTAACCTCGCTGGAAGGATTGGTGCTGGTTCCATGAACTCCTGACGAGTGAGATTGTGTTGAGATGTCACATGGTGGCGAATCTAGCTCCAAGTCAATGTGAATTGGAGACTGCTACAGTGGTGACAGAATAGGAGGCTCTGCTTCTACCTCTGGCATTGTTTTAGCTGTGTCTGCAACTGTCTCCATATGTTGCTCTTGCTGATTTATATTAGCAACTTGCATCTTTCCTTTCGAATGTCCTAACATTTTGCTTCCTTCAGGAGGGTTACTCCTTTTTTTCTATCTGGGTTTCCACTTTGAAGTGGAAGGTAGTGTGGTGGTAATTGGTGGCCGCTCTGTGATTGGAGTAACTACCTTCCACATCTTCATGCTATCCAAGAAAAGCATGATGTTCCTTACAACCCTACTTGTCCTTTCCTCAACGAATGTGCTTTCCTTGGCATACCAATCAACGGATCGAAGTGGCTACGAGTCAATTTGGTCTCTAAAATATGTGGGAAGTATGACTTCCCCATCATCATCCGATAAACCTTCCACATCCTCTAACAAGAAATCAACAATTTGTGGAAGAGTGAATCTGCTATAGTTGCGCCTGCGCACTTAGAACTCGTCTTCACAACTAAACCAATAATCCTCCATGGAAGGTTTATGTGAAGAATGGTGGCCAAGGCAAGCTGAAAAGTGACCCAAGCGTCATATGAGTACCTTTCAATGAGAAACTTAAGATTAAGTTTCGTCATCTCATGGTTCACTGCCTTGGTGTCAGCTACTGATTTGCACTTGTAAATACCCATCTGAAAAGGAAAGTTGGCAGCTATCTTGCATTTATTGCGCAGAAAGGTGTGGACTTCGTGCAACTGCCGTAGAAACTCCATGAATACTACCTTATACGATGGATAACGGGGTAACATGGCTAGATGACCTGAGTAACCATACACACGGATGTAGGTAAACGTGGGGAATTGGATAAACTAATCCGCCCAATTTGCCATCGCCAATCTGGCTTCTAGTGAAATGCGTACATGTAACTCGTGATCAAGGTCCCTCACTGTGTGCATTAGGAACCAGTCATTCACTCGCTTTAAGTGTCGTTCTAACTATGAGAACTCTAGCTATGAAAAATGTTTGTGAACCTTCTGCACGCCCAAAGTTCCAACAATATTCAACCCTCTAAACTGGCCTTGAAAGGCTATCAGATATATGAGGTATGAACACATATGGAATTCTTGGGCTTTGAAGAAACTGGTCATCTAGTTGTGGAGAATGTCGTTGATCAGAGCAGGCATGTCATAGTGTTCCTTGTTGTTGACAAGTTGAGACATGATGTAATACAATCATGGCTGAAACTTGTTTGCTTCTGCTTGACCAGTGACAGTTGAGTAGAGTGATCATGTTGCATATTCATCTTTAAGTTCTCCACGTCCCACATTCTTTGGCAAGTTGTTTTTTTCCTCTTTAAGTCACCTTTCTGCCATTCTTTTTTGACATTTTTCCTTCGACGTGTTGAACGCCCTTTCGCATTCCTCCATTGATATAACCAAATTGTTTGCACAAGGTGGAATAGCAAAGCATCTCTCGATATCCTTTGGCTTGAGACTGCATATTACTCGCCCATCTACTTATTGAATCTCTCGTGCAGTGGGGTTGTAATGCTTTACACAAGCGACTAAAAATTTGATGCTTTGTGCAGAGATGGGAAATGAGGCTACCTCAAGCAACCCAGATTGCTCAATATTTTGCATTGTGATGCCATCTGCGCCTTCCAACTTGTCCAAATCAACTTTGAGGTGTGCTTGATGTAAATCGGTGTCAGCCGTCTTCAAGAAATCATGAAGCGAGACCAATTTGGTCTTGAATTCAACTTGGGAGAACTGCATTCTAAATCTCTAGAAGAATGACTGAGCACACGACACTATTTGAACAACTTTTTCTGTGGAGGCTAAAAAAAGCTTCGCCAAGGGGCAATTTTTATGAAAAAATCTAAGATGTGGGTTTTGTTGAGAATATCTCTTTGAACGAACCCAAAATGCTAGATTTTTGAAATAATGATTTTTCCTTGGGCATGCAACAACCCCTCAGAAGTAGAAGCTGCAGAAGCCAAGTAGAAGTTGCAGAAGCTATTTTTCCCGAAATATTCTGGCACATGGGTTTTGTAGGTGCCTCTGTGCTAAGCAAACCCAGTTTGTCAATTTTTGAAAAAGGTGACTTTTTGCATAAACCCTAAATCTGAAAGCAACAAGGCAACTTTTCTGGAAAATTTTGGCACGTGGGTTTTGTGGCCAATCTCGTATTGAATGAACCCCAAAGGCCAAATCTATGAAAAAATGGAGTTTGCTTGAGCATGCAAGAAAACCTAAGACAGAAGTAGAAGAATTTGGGGGAAAAAGTTGGAAGTTATAAACTGTTGTCTTTGAATAATGAGGCCTAGAGATATGAAGTCTTGAAAACTGTTCCTCTATGCAACCTAAACCTGGAAATATGAAGAACACTAAAAATGGCTTTTGTTTGACCCTTCAAATGGCGCTGTGAAGAAAAATATGTGTTTGTTCTTCAACCTGCAAAGAATAATGAAGAAAAGACGCCTTGATGCTTGATAAATATCAATTTTGAGGTGGAAGCATCAGTTAGGGCGTTCAAAACCCTAATTGGAGGGAGTCATCTTCGTGATTGTCAGTTAACTAGAAGCCTTTCCTAAATTTTGGGATGCCTAGGCATGAGAAAGCCTTCAAAAATCATAACTCAAGTCAAACTAGGCCCACTTTAACTTTAGGCATCCAAGTTTTACTAGTGTTAGAATATTTTTTGAAGAACATCTCTTTTTGCGATGAACTGCCTCTGTTTGACCCTGAATTCTAGTCACCTGATTGATCTTGAGGATTGGCTGACAAATTCACTACGGAGCTAGATCAACTCTAAAGAGATGTTACTGGGATTTGAAAACCTCAAAAATAGGTTCTGATGGCTTGAATCCTTGGGCGCCTTTTCCTAGAAGGGTGCTTTTTCTTGCCAGACTTAACCAATTTTCAGAGATATTCAAATTCCTCCATTCTTGACCTTTCGTGCTTTGATTTGCAATCACCGGTGATTGATGATTCCCGTGAACATGCTACGATATTGAATGGAAAACCAATTCAATTCCGAAAAGGATGACTAGTATTGCAAGCTCTGAAAGTTGATTAAGAGCGCTCAAAAGTTTGGGCACCCCTGGCCTGCAGGGGTGCCTTTGTGCTTCTGAGACACAATTTTCACCTTGTAACCCTTCACGAAATGCTCCAGTTTGATATTCGTCGTTGGATGCTTGATTGCTCCATTGAATTTGTTGATGGTCTCATCGCAAAGACTGATCAAGACGAATGACTTCTTGGAAGCTACGAAGCACAAAAGCTGCATCTGGTGCTCCAAAAAGTTGGGCGCCTTTTGCTAGAAGGGTGCATTTCCCTCTATACTTAGTCAGTTTTTCATCTTTTCAACTTGCCTTGACTTTCAGCATTCTCATGCTTGACCTTTGTTTGTGAGTATTTGACAGGTCCCGTGAGTTGGCAACTGGATTCATCACGAAGCTGATTCTGAGAAGATGCCTTAGAGAAGATAGCCACTAAAAACTTCATCTGGTTGCTCAAAAGGCTAGGCGCCCTTAGCCTGCAGTGGTGCAATTGCTCTGATGAACTTCAATCTATCCTTCGTTTCACATGCTCATTTGATCAATAGCTGCTACTGTTTGACATGTTCTTTCAGTTGGCAAATAGATTTGTTGCGGAGCTGGGCTAAATCTGGGAAGATCATCTGGAGATTTCTAATCCAAAGACTGACTTCTGAATGGTTTTATTCTTGGGTGCCCCTAGCCTACAAGGGAACTTTTCCCTTGATAGAATGCGATTTTTCATGACTCTTGCTTTCAGCATCTTTTGCCTTTGCCTTCATTTGCTAGTGTTTGATGAGTTTGGTTAATTTGCTTGACGATTTATCAAAAACCTAGCAAAATTCTGAAGAAGATGACTGGTCTTGCACTTCTTAACAACTGCAGTTGGCCTCTTGAATTCATGGGCACCCCTGGCCAGCAGGGGTGCTTTGGGCTCCAGAGTTAGTCATTTCTTGACGATTTTGACCTCCTCGTGCTTTGTGTTCACCGTCTTGCTTGGCTGGGTTGACCGTGTTGTTGACGACGTGACCACGTTCACCGCTGTTGATTGCTTTCATCACTTCACGTGCATAGGCATTTGAAAATGTTGACCAAGGCATTGACTGCAAAGGCATCCCCCTTGTAGTATGGCGTGCATCTTCCAGACTTAGAATATTTTTAGCAAATTTCAACTTTTGAAATTCTCCTCTATCGTGAAGCATCTTTTCGAGCATCTTTCGCCATAGAATCTTTTGTGATGTGTTTGAAGCTTAGATCTTGATACCTGGTACTGGCCATCTGCCATTGATGACCTCGGAGGTTCTATTTTTTCTCCTCAAAAAGTGAAATGGACCCACTAGAGCAAAATTGACTTTTTTGTGATTCTAACTTGACCAATGTGATCATGAAGTGAAATCGACATATCAAAATCATTTTGAGTCATTTCTAATAAGGTCCTATTTTTTAGGATTTTCCTAAAAATAGGGGCCTAAAACCCTAATTTTCAAAATTTTCAAAACTTGCACGTATCCTCTTGACAATAAACCCACAAAAAGCCCATGCTTCATTTGACCTAAAATTGACTTTCGACAACAATTTTACAAGATTTAGACCATTTTTTACCAAAATACCTTATTGAAGCAAAAATTCTATATTGGGCACAATAGGGTTTTCCCTTCAGAGGATTTTCCCAAGGCACATCTAATGTTATCTTGTGGCATGTTTGTTATTCTTTTGCATTGTGGATATTGAATCTTTATTTTAGATATTTTTCTCTCATGAGGGTTATGTGGAAATAGTATACTTTTGTTGTGAATTTCCTTTCATTCTCATGGATAGGCACCCATCCTTACTTTGAGCTCCTTGTACTACTCATTGCCTTGACCTTACCTTGGAGGATCATTTGCATTGTGGATTCTAAATCTTTGTTTTGCATATTTTTCTCTCATGAGGGTTATGTGGAAATAGTATGTTGTTCCTGCAAATTTTCTTTCATTCTCATGGATAGACACCAATCCTTATTCTAAACTCCTTGTACTACTCATTGCCTTGACCTTATCTTGCAGGATCTTCGCAAAATCTCATGGATCAAAGCATATGTGGAGCATGATTAAAACATTTGCAAATGCATATACAACCATGCTTGGGCTATCACCTTAAAAAGAAATAAATAGACAAAAAGGAGTTAGCTCATCCTAGAATAACCCACTTTGCCATGAACTTCATCACATTGCAATCTTTACTTCACTCAAAAGCTACATTGAGGAGTATGTTTGTTAGAAAGAAGCAGTCTACATCTTCATATGCTAAAATCAATGTATGGATGGACATGGTTGACTAGGTTTTCAATGAGCAAAGCTTATGGCTTCCAACAAAGGAGATAGTAGATGTTAGTTCATATTTCGATTCTATTTTTGTTCATTTTTGTTAATACTTATTTGTGTTAATGTTTAATAATAATTGCAATTCGTGAGAGGTAGGGAGGGCATCCCTCCAAGAAGGCGGAGGGAAGTGGCATGTATGCCACGGTGGCGTTCGTTGGGCGGGAGACACACATGAAGTGGCAGTCCGGCTGTTTGGGTGGCAAGCCATGGTGTTGCCTTAAAGGCGGAAGTACGGGCTTGTCAGTTTTCGTTGGCCACAACATTCTTTTATGATGGTTTTCATGGTTTTCGTGCTTGGTTTTCTAGGAATGACATCTCGTTTAATGAGAGTTGGTACGATTTGAAGGGGTGGCGGCGTTTTCAGAACCTGGGTTTATTATGGTCTGCTTGGCTCTCTTCCACATTATTTTCTTCTGATGTGAGAAGTTTGGGGTTTCTTGCCTTCCCTTCTATCAAGTGTCTTTGATAGAAGGTCGAGGATGGCAAAGAATACAAAATTTGTAGTGGAGGTTTCTGTTGCAAGCCTCGTTCATTTTGGCGCGGACACATCAATATCCTTGCATTCGTCAACGAGAGAGGCTTCCTTCAGGGAAGTCACTAACCAGTGTTTGAAGCGGATTTTGGTGCAGTATGATCCGTTGGTGCTTGCGACGATGAAGATGGTGTTGGGGACGGGTCATTTGGAGGCTAAGGAGTACGGAAGAGATAATTTGCATATCTCGTCCCGCTTTCTTGCCTTGCCGCTTGATAGTTTAGAGCCGAAGGCCGAGGCTAAGCAGTTGTTGTTGAAGCTATTCAAAGAGGACCTGGTTGAAGGTGTTGATGAGGTGCTTCACGTGGTGATAGAAGGAAGAGGCTGCCCTCGTCCTTGTGATGTCAAGCGGGTTCGTTCGGAGGACACGGTGAAAATCTACCCGTTCCTTTTGCATTTGCAGGGTCCGAGATTGATGTGGCATAGGTCAATGGCGACAGTTGCCATTATCTTTCTGAAGAAGGTTTTTAGGCTGATGGCGGTGGACAAAGTAGACTGGAAGGAGGAGTTCGGAGATTTTGCAGTTTTAAATAATTTCCTGTAAGCAGGGGTTAGTTCTTTCAGAATTGGGGTTGATTTTTGGGTCGGTGTGGTCATGGTTGTTGTGGCATCTTTTCGCCATTTTAGTGGCTAGTATTGTTAAAATTGCAGTGGTATCGATCATTGGTTTTTAGCTGTTTTTTGTATTTGTTAAACTCTTGGTTCGGCATCTATGGTGGCCCTGGAGGGCTAGTTTTTTGGGTTTTCTGTCAACTCTCTCTCCTGCGTAGCAGACGCTTGTCAATTTAAAGTTTTATTATTATAAATAAATAAACTCTTATGCATCAAAAAAATAATAATAATAATTGCAATTCACAAAGCCTTTATTTGTCCTTCGAGTTGTTGATGGGATAAATCCAACAATGAGTTATGTAAATGACAACATGGATAGGGCCTAGTTTTAGTTTTAGGATCAAAAATTAAATAAGCAGATATAGAGCAATTTTAAACAAATTGACACAGCATATACCCTGGAAAAACCCTCCAACTTGAGGGAGAAAAACCCAGCAACAAAGTATCTCTTATATATTGAATAAAGAAGCCAACTTGCTTTTACAATAAGGCCAAATGCAAGGCAGAATAACAGCACCACACTTTGATGCAAACAAAAGAAGCTAACACTTTGCTAATAATAAAATCGATCTCCTTGAAGACATGATATCAATCTCTTTGATGATCTCGCACTTCTCTTGAATTCGCACTATGAATGGAATGAATATGAATGATCAAATGAACAATAACCATCTCTAATATATACACAATGAGGAGAAGATCGCATCCTTTCAAGGAATGATGTCGGCCTTAAACATGAAGCGATGTGACTCATGAAGGTGGTGAACATTATGAGGTTGGCCTTACATAAACTCGATTTAACAAACAATAAATAAACATTATTTATTATCCCATGTGAAGCGCCTCCTCACCAAATGGCGTCTCAATAAAATAAATAGCCGATAAGGCTACATTTATTTTTATTGCTTGAAAGTCGGGGCTGGAAGTTGAGGCCCAACGCTGTTAACATCAACACTCCCTCTCAACTAGGGAGGAATACTTCCAACTATCAATGTCATGGAGTCTCTCAACATGACACCCACAATGGCTACACCCATATGTGGAAAGAGCTCATCACGAAGTCACTCAACGTGATATTGTCCATCATGGCTACTCCCATGTATGGAAGGAACATGTGCACAAGTGCCCATCACGGAGTCACTCAACGTGATGTCATCATCTCATCATGACGTCCACCATGGCTACTCCCAAAGGGTGGATAAACACAAGTACAAGGAAATCATCACGGAGTCTCTCAACGTGATGTTGTCATGGAGTCACTCAACATGACATCCACCATGGCTACTCCCAGAGGGTGGAAACAAGGGCTTTCACTTCAAATTTTTCTCATAGAGAAAGATGCATTAACAAGGGCTTACACCTCAAATTTCTCTCATAGAGAAAGATGCATTAAACAAGGACTTTCACCTCAAATTTCTCTCACAGAGAAAAATGCATTAAAGCAAATCACAGAAGATCACTAATGCTAAGTCTCCCTCTCAGCTAGGGCTTCATTCTCCACTATTCCAAGCTTGTCTCGAAAGTGCACAAACTTTACTCTGGAGAGAGGCTTGGTGAGAATATCAGTCGTCTGCTCATCAGTGCTAATGTATCTCAACTAGATAGCTTTCCTCAATACCATATCTCTAATGTAGTGGTATTTGATCTCAACATGTTTTGTTCTGCCATGAAACACTGGGTTGACAGAAAGCTTCACACAGCTTTGATTATCACAATGAATGACAGTCGGCTCCAATGATTGTCCAAACAATCCTGCAAGGAGCTTCCAAAGCCACACTACTTCTCGAGCTGCCACACAAGCTGCAATATACTCGGCCTCTACGGTGCTTAGTGCCACTGAAGACTGCTTCCTGCTACACCAGGAGATCATCGCAGATCCCAAACTAAAGCAACAACTAGAGGTGCTCTTCCGATCAGCGACACACCCTGCCCAATCAGAATTAGAATATCCTTGCAGCTTTAGGTCCACACTGTAAGAGTATCTCAAGCCATATCCAACTGTGCCACGCAAGTATCTCAGGATATGTTTCGCTGCAACTAGATGTATTTGCCTTGGTTCACACATGAACTAACTAAGAGCACTCACTGCATAGCAAATATCTGGTCTAGTATTAACTAGATACATCAATGATCCAATCAATTGCCTATCAATAGTAGGTTCCACCAGATCTGAACTAGCTGCAAACTCTTAGCTTCTGCAAATTGGTTTTCATTAGTGTAGACATGGATTTACAATCCATCATACCAAATCTCTTCAAGATGTCTATTGTATACTTCCCTTGACTCGGAATGATCTCATTAGGCCTCTGCCATACTTCTAAACCAAGGAAGTAATGCATGTATCCAAGATCATTTCAAATTCAGAAGCTAACTCCTTGCATTTGATTGAGGTGTTCTTCTCTAGTAAGAAATAGATCATCAACATAAAAGAACCAAGATCAATGCCTCACCATAAATTACCTTGAAGTACAAGTTTGAATCAGCATCATTCTTGGAGAAGCCCAAGCTCATCAGGTATCGATCAATCCTCTCATACCAAGCACGAGGAGCCTACATAAGGCCATACAAAAGCCTTCTTCAATCTACAAACATGAGACTCCTTCCCATGAATCGCAAAGCCGTCAGGTTGCTCAATATATACCTCTTCTTCAATTACACCATTAAGGAATGCACTCTTCACATCCATTTGATGTAACTTCCACCCTTTAGTTGCTACAATAGCAATGATAGTCCTGATGGATGTCTAACGAGCAACCAAAGCAAATGTTTCCTCATAGTCTATTCCCTCTTTCTGAGAGAATTCTCTAGCCACAAACCTAGCCTTATACTTCTCAATGCTTCCATCAGCCACATGCTTGATCTTGAAAAGCCACTTAGAAGATACAACAGATTTCCCTTCTAATCTAGGTACAATGTCCAAACATCGTTCTTGATGAGAGAATGATATTCTTCAACCATAGCATCTCTCCATACTTGCTGACTTGGAGCTTCCTCAACACTGGAAGGCTCAAATTCAATAATTTGACTCATTAATGCAACATAGCTTGGAAACTTTTATGGTCTTTTGCTTTCTCTGAATGTTCCTCTAGGAGCTACAAACTTTTTTGCCCCCTGCATTGTTTTCCTAGCCCATAGAGGTCTCTTTTGACCAATAATAATGTCTCTAGGCCCATCAGTTGGTTCCAAAGGCTCAACTGGATCACCATCTTCTTTTGGTTCAGTAGACTCCCTTTGAATCTCAGGAGTATGGTCAACTTCCATGCCCTGAGGAGTCTCTTGGTCTTCATCATCTATCTCCATATGAGAGCCTTTAGATCTCTTGAATGCAACATCCTCTTCAAATGTAACATCCCTGCTGATCTCTATCAATTTCTGCACTGGAATGTAAATCCTGTAGGCTTTTGAAGACTCACTGTAGCCCACAAATATTCCCTTCTTGCCAAATGGTTCCAATTTAGTCCTTTTATCTTTACGTACATGAACATACATAGGACAACCAAAGATTCTCAAATGACTGACTTCAGTCTTCACACCTGTGAAAATTTCTTCAGGAGTCATGTTCTCCAAAATATGATGAGGGCTCCGATTCTGAACATACGCAGCTGTCCTAGAAGCTTCTACCCAAAGGAAGGTTTGCAAGTCTTGATTATGGATCATGGCTTCGGCTACTTCTACAATGGATCTGTTCTTCCTTTCTGCAACACCGTTTTGTTGTGGATTGTAAGGGACACAAAACTCCCTCTTAATCTTAGCCTCGATACAAAAGTTACAGAAGCCTCCAAAGATGTATTCTCCTCTGTTGTCAGATCTCAGAACTTCGATCCTTTTCTCGGACAATTTCTCTACTTGTGCCTTAAATTCTTTGAATTTCTCAAGTACCTCTTCAGATTGTTTAGTCTATAAGAAATAAATCCAAGTCTTTCTAGAGTAGTCATCAATGAAAATTATATAATACCAAAAACCACTCAAAGAAGCAACAGACATTGGACCACACAAATCATAATGAACAAGATCTAGAATACATTTAGATCTATTTTCACTACTATGAAAAGGTCCTTTAGTATTCTTACCCAATGCGCATCATCAGCAAGTACCTTCACGCTCCTAGCTAAGTTTAGGAAGGCCAGTGACCATCTTCTCCATGGATGGGAGTGCTCTGAAATGAAGGTGAGCAAGTCTTCTATGTCAAAGCTCACATGAACTGGTGGAATCATGCAACAAGGCCTGCATTGGACGAGTGGAAAGTCTATAGAGACTCTCTTTCCAAACACCAATCACTCGGGTTGTCTTGATGCTAGAGTTCTTCGGCCATGCGAGAACTTTTCCTTCAGAGAATGCAACTTGATATCCCTTGTCCTCCAAAGCTGAAATTGAAACAAGGTTTCTCTTGATGCCTGGTACAAATAACACATCGCTCAACTGAAGAGACATGTCGGAATCTAAGTGAAGAGAGGAGGTTCCAACACCTTTCACAAAATAGCATGCATCATCTCCAATTATGACTTGAACGCATGTATCTCTCTCCACCAAATCTGAAAGATGTTCTCTAAAACCAGTAATGTGACGAGAGGCGCCACTATAAATCAACCAAGTGTTGCTATTCGTTGGAACATTGCTTGATAGGGCAGAATAAAATAGAAATCTACTTGAATCCTTCTGAGGAGAGATCTCACCCACATCCGCAATAGAAGCATGTTGTTTTGGTCTAGTTGGACAATCTTTCGCATAGTGACCAAACTTGTCACATCTAAAGCACTATATATGGGAGAGATCCTTCTTCTTCTTAGATGCAGAAGCACCATCTGATGTTTTATCTCTATTCCTCTTAAAGTTGCTTTTCTTCCCTTCTCTTCCTTTCTTCTTTGATGAATGAGCGGCAAGTACATGAATGTCTTCATTGGTAGAACTTTGCCCATTGCCTCTCGCTACCAATCTAGATTCCTCTTGAATGCAATCTGCCCTAAGACGATCAAATTTAGGTAGCTTTGATCTCCCACTGATACCTTGGATAAATGGCTCTCAAGGTTGAGGAAGACCATTAAGTGCCAACATGACCAAGTCCTTATCATCAACCATATGACCAATGGCACAAAGCTGATCTCTTAACTCGGTGATCTTCATGAAGAAGGAGATGACAGAAACTCCTTTCGCCATCTTGACATGATGAAGTTGTTGCCTCAATGCAAGAGCTCTGCTTGTGTTATTGATCTCATACAATCCTTCCAAGGTCTTGAACATCTCTCTTGCTGTCTTCAACTTGGAGATAATCGGCACAAGGCGGTCCTTCACAGAATCAACCAAAATCTTCTTCGCCTTTGTACCATTCTTCTTCCATTATGACTTCTCATTCTCATCGAAAGGCTCGGGAACTTCACTCTCCACAAACTCAACAATCTCATTTTCTTCCAATGCAAGCAACACTCTAAACTTCCAAGAGGTGAAGTTGGAAGCACCTTCATGTCTATCTTCAACCTTGAGCCCGTTCACCATTTTCAAAGATAAGATAGACACAAGAAGATGAGAACAAGAGTGGAAGATAACGCTGCTTATGTAAATCTGATCACGATCTTTCTTAAACCCGCTCTGATACCATGTTAGTTTTAGGATCAGAAATTAAATAAGCAGATATAGAGCAATTTTAAACAAATTGACACAGCATATACCCTGGGAAAACCCTCCAACTTGAGGGAGAAAAACCCAGCAACAAAGTATCTCTTATATATTGAATAAAGAAGCCAAATTGCTTTTACAATAAGGCCAAATGCAAGGCCGAATAACAGCACCACACTTTGATGCACACAAAAGAAGCTAACACTTTGCTGATAATAAAATCGATCTCCTTGAAGACACAATATCAATCTCTTTGATGATCTCGCACTTCTCTTGAATTCGCACTATGAATGGAATGAATATGAATGATCAAATGAACAATAACCATCTCTAATATATACACAATGAGGAGAAGATCGCGTCCTTTCAAGGAATGATGTCAGCCTTAAACATGAAGCAATGTGACTCATGAAGGTGGCGAACATTATGAGGTTGGCCTCATATAAACTCGATTTAACAAACAATAAATAAATATTATTTATTATCCCATGTGAAGCGCCTCTTCACCAAATGACGTCTCAATAAAATAAATAGCCAATAAAGCTACATTTATTTTTATTGCTTGAAAGTCGGGGCTGGAAGTTGAGGCCCGACGCTGTTAACATCAACACCTAGGAGGCCATTAGATCTATCTATAGTGGGTTTGAGGATAAGTATCATCCCATATGAGACATCATTAACTGGTGATGGCACCATTAGCTTTATAGGCTCTTACATGCAGCTGCCTATTTCTTGAATCTAGCATTCCAATTCAACCTGATTTTCAAGGCGAATGAGGAGGTTTTGAGTGGGTTGTACACAATCATAGTGTGGATGGAACCTTGCCCTTAACTTGGAGCGAAGATATCTATGAGATTAAGATCTATAGACTTACACAAATCCTCTTGGTGCAAAATATATGCAAGGCAACTCAGACAACATTGCAACTAGGTAAAATACTATTTAGGACATGCTTTAAGTTCAAAACTTTTCTGTTTTTTTTTTACGTTAATGTGGAAACTTGAAGTTGAACAATGAGATTGTGATCTTTATTTTCTCATTTCAGATGCATGTGGGAGAGGTGTTGTGCTAAGGTGTCAAATCTTCAAAGTAGTGCAAATCATGTCTTAGACCAACCATGTAACACTTCAAGATACAAGTGCAATTGGAATATGTTTAAGCACATACACTCCAAGAGTTGCAACAAATTGTCGGTGCAAAATTGATGCAGAGGAAAAAACAACATCAAATTTGAACTCGGACAGTTAGCAATACACAGAGATAGAATTAAAGCAATGATTATTCAGTTCAATCTAATCTTCCTTCAAACCACTGGTGCAAACAGCTCAACCAATACAATATGGAGGCGACAGGGACCTTGCAAAAGCATTCATTATTCAAGTATTCAAAGAACAACATTAACACAAGAAGTAATTCATTCTTTATTCAAGGAAACGATAAACAGAGCCTACAGTTTACAATGAGAAACGGAGTTCATAGATGCCTGCATCAACCAAAAATGGTAAACTTTAAAACCCACTTCAATTTCATTGCAGCCTCTGCCTGGACCAATCTACTCGCACTCCTTTCCTCTGTCGTTCCTCTTGTTCTTGCATTTTATATTCTTGAAAATGATGACAGTGATCTCCTCTTGGCTGTTTTTCCCTTTCAAACAGTAGTCTTATTTCTTTTTGTGATGCCTCAGGCTTTCTCTCAAAACTGTGAGCCCTCTTCCACTCTCTCACGAACTGTTCTCTCTCACTAAACTTTGCGCCCCATATTTGAATCTGCCTCCATTTTGCCACTCTTCTCTTAGCACAACCACACCACTCTTGGCGTTGAAGCTTATCACTTTGATTTCCATTGCTATTCCATCTGTTTCATCTTATCTTTCTTCGCAGACCCTAACTCCTCTCTGCGCTAATCTTTATCAGCATTAAGTCTGTTTTTTTATCTCAATTGCCCATATTTCCATTGGCATTTGGTTCTTGCAAGGGTTTATATCTCCATCGGTATTTGGTTCTTGCTCAGGCCAAATTTCTTTCCACTAACCAATCGATACTTCCTCTATTGCAACCGTTTCTTGGTTGTATCTCTCCCTGAAGGTGGCGATACATCCTCTAACAACTACCAATCAAAAAAATGCCAGCAGAGACACCAAAACCAAAAATTGCATAACCGCCACTATTCAAAGCACTACAAAATTAAAGCAAAACAATCAAAAATGTCATGTAGACTTGAGCATACAAGGGGAAATCTTTCACCAAACTTCTTGGAGCCTTCCTATTTTTAGGTTGCTAGATGCTCCTGCATCAAAAATCTGAATGATCTTGTTTATATTCTTTACAACCTTTATCTTTGTCACAAGCAAACCTTGGGCACCAAATTATCTTCTATCACTCCAGAGGTGGTTGATCCATAGTCAGATTGGATCACCAAGGCTGTAGATCCCACCTTAATTAAAAAAGACTTTTCATGGATTGATCAAGAAAATCTAGAGGTAGAGGCAGTAGCCATGGTAGAGGAGGACAAAACATGATAGACCCTTGAATGTTGGTGTCACTGGCACACAAGCAGAATTCATAGTTGCATCAGCATCGAGGACCTATCTTAGATGCCCTTATAGGACTTGTCATGTGGCTACAAATGTCAGGATGAGTGATGCAATCTCTTTTGAACCATAGTTATACTTTTAGTTTTGATAGTTTGTTTTGATGCCATGGATTTCATAATCCATGAATTTTGTGGACACTTGACAACATTTATATATTTAAAAATGTTGTTTCCTTCAACTAAATCTACTTTTGTACTCATGCGATCATTGAATACTTGCATATGTGATAAAAATAGCTTCTATTTGATTGGTTTATCATGTTCTTAAAATTTATTTATTGAAAAGTGCATGATAAAAGCTTTCAAATTTAAATCCTTAAAAATCTCTATATTTCATGGTTATTTCAATTTGTCAAGTCTTTGCCAAGTTTGAGTGCCAAGTCCAACTCTAGTCAAAAATCAACTTGCCGAGTCCAAGTCTTGTATCTATGATTACTCTATAAACAATTGGTGGGCAGTTTGGCATATCTTATATCCACACAATCAAATCTTTGCTTCGTTGTTAGATATCTCTCTTAGTGGTTAGCCAAAACCAAACTTGTTCATTGGCAAGCAAACAAACCAATGTTGTGATATGTCAAAGGTACTCTTGACTTGGGCATTCTCAATCAAAGGACAAAACACTTCAAGTTGACAAGATATATGGAGTCTAGACTTTGATTGGGTTGGTTCAGCCAATAACCAGAGATCAACTACTAGCTATATTTTCCTAGCTATATTTTCCATGGGCTTAGGAGTTGTTTCATGGCAAAGTAAGCTTTAGCACACAATAGCTTTATTTTCTACTAAAGCATAATAGAAAACAGTTGTTAGTGTTACTTATGAAGCAATATGGTTATGTAGAATTTTGAGTGATCTTCAACTAGCTCAAAATACACTGACTCCACTTTTCTGTGACAATCAAGGAGTCATGAAGTTAGTGAAGAACCCAATTTATCATGTTTGCACCAAGCATATTGAGGTTCATTACTACATTTGACAATTGGTTGACACTGATGATATTTCTCTCCATCAATGCACTTCTCAGAACAATCTATTGATCTAATAAGTAAACCTCTTGATGCTCCACTTTTCTGTGACAATCAAGGAGTCATGAAGTTAGTGAAGAACCCAATTTATCATGTTTGCACCAAGCATATTGAGGTTCATTACTACATTTGACAATTGGTTGACACTGATGATATTTCTCTCCATCAGTGCACTTCTCAGAACAATCTATTGATCTAATAAGTAAACCTCTTGATGCTCCACTTTATCAAAATTTGGGACAAACTTGGAATTGACTTAGGTTTAGTCATTAAGGGGGAATATTAAATATAATATACTAATAGATATATTGTTAGAATACACTTTGCACAAAAACATTTATCAGTTATGTTAATGATGTAATAACACCACATTAGTTATGTCTAAAAAGTAACTTATATTCAAGTTAAATTCACCTTGTAACTTCACCATTTAATAATAAATAAAATCCACACTGAATGAAGTGTGTGCCATCCAATTCTCTCAAACTCTGTGCATTCATTCTTCCAATACTGCCATCTTTGGAAGAAGAAAATACAAAAACAAACAGAAGCAGATAAGAAATACACAGAAAAATTTGAAGCGATTATATTTTATCTATGATGATTCTTACAAAGAAATGAAGCACCTTTTGCTTTATACCAAGAATGATAAACAAAACTACCTGTGTGACTGTTGACACCAAGTAATCAACAAGCTCTGGAACAACTATGATTTGGGCTCCCTTCATATCCTGTATTAAAGACGAGAAAATACAAAGCATAAGGCTGCTAAATTAATGTGAAACATGCAAACCAGCATAGCCTTGCTTCCTAAATATGTTTGATGAACCTCCTACACAGCTGCGCACTTATTATAATTGCACACCTGCAAGAGAATATCGCCAATTTTTTCCCTCTTGATGCCTGTTGCTAGGACAGCTCCAAGAAAATCACCATGTGATGCAGGATCAAAGGTAAAGTTTCCCGAGATGCTGAGTGGAGTAATATTTAATGAATTGAACAAAAATGATAATAATGGCCAAAATTTACCAGTAAGTTCAAAATATTATATTTGGCCATCCCATTTCAGATGAAATAAGTATACAAACCTTAGTGCAGCAACTGCATATGGTGCTGACAATATAACATCAGTATGCCCAACTGAAAGGCGACAACGTTCAGCCTAGTCAGCCATTATATGCCATCAGCATTATGCAACCCAAACTGCATATCAAGTGACTAACTAGCCTGACAAAACAAATACTTTTAAAAACAATACATTGCACTCAGATTCAGAAAATTTTTACAAAGTCTGAAGCCTTACCTCCGGATAACCACCTTGAACCACAACTTCTATATTAGACAGATTCTTTAATGCTAATACTGCGTCCTCCACAACAGGAGGTGTTAGAAAGTCTGAATGGAAAATCTCCCTTGTAGTGACAGCTTTTCTTGCCTGGAAAAAGGTTAATAGAAGCTCTGGTTAACAGAAAAAGATAACCTATATCAAGAATTGGTTTAGCCAACTCTGCTAATAGAATTCAAAATATGCCAATTCACATATTGTAAGTACACTGACAACAGATACTGTCAAATGCCTCAGCAATCATGATGGTTTCTATTTTACATTATTACGTAAAAAAAGATCATGTCTATTATAAAAAAATTCACTTTCGCCTACCTGATTATCATTAAAATCGGTGAATATCTGGAAGAATCAAAATATGAATTGTGCACCATAACATTATATCTGAATTTTGCCATGTCAAAAGTCTAAATGTGCTTAAACTATTAAGTCTGTCATGCATGAAATAAGAAATATGATTCGCAAACTAAGCCTTCAGGAGTGGGGGTAGGGACGGATAGAGGCGAAACTGAGGATCATATTATGTGACTTTTAATAGGTTTAGTTAAGTTGTGCCTTCCTATCAGAACAAATCATTGTTAATTAGAGATACAAAAAAATTATTCATCCGTTCTAAAAATACAACTAGAAACCCAAGCATTGGAGGTTTGAGAAGTATTAGATTAAAATAAAGAATGAATGGTAAGGTTTGAATTATAGCTTCACTTTTCAAATGTCCCACCCTGATCTGAGTTTTGACTTTCAAATTTGCTTGATTAATTTTTCAGTTTTACATGAGGGACATTTTGTCAAACAATTGTCCACTTCAATGAATGAGTTTTCTTTCAGATTCAAACGATTTGTAAGATGATCATGTCACTCAGAAAATTAACTACTCTCATTGCAACATATCAAATCATAACAGCAGAATTGATTTGAGCATTATGATTATTTCATACTCAGAATATCATCAGCAATTGACAAAGTATTTGATATCAATATAGCAGCATTATAAGTTACAGAACAGATTGATTGACTGGCTCAGATTGAACAACATATACAGCAATATGATTTCAGTATTTTTGCATATAACAAAAGGTACTATTAGAGGTATTCGATTTACTTTCAGAACTGGTTCAAACGCTCCAATCAGAAACTCAATAACAGCAACTGCAGTGGTGAAATACTCTAAATCTGATGCCAGTGTTCAACCTGTAACTCCACGTATGGGTCTGTTATGACAGTGAACTTTTCTGGGGCTGTATATGGCCTGGAAATGCACCCAACCAGCCTCTTATGAACAGCATAGACTCCCAGCAATACATGTGCAACTAATGTAACAATAGCACCAAAAATAAGATGTGCATCCTGAACAATAACAGTCACACATCCAGGTCTGATTTAGCACTCAGAACAGACCAATCATCAACAGCAGCAAATGCTATGTATTGGAATCCTGTCTACAACCTCATTAGAGGTCTATATGATTCAAATAGAGCCCGTCCCTTTTCCTGTAGTCTCACGTTTTGGCAATAATGTCCTATAACTGAATAATCTTTGCTCACGTAAATGGACGCCTAGGGTTCTAGGAATCCCATGTCCTCAAAGCAATATACAGCAGAAAGCAAGAACAATGATCTCAGAATGTGAATATAAATATGCACATTAAACTCGGAAATGATGATGAAAACTTCAAACCCTTATTTTGATTCTCTCTTGTAAGCACAATCGTGACTCCTGAATGAAGCCACCTGAAGATGCAAACCTTGCGTGGTTTTTCACACCTGTAGAATGCACAATCTGAGAGAACTACGTTCTCCAAGATCAATTTGCAGCTGAAAACCCTTGTTTTCTTCCACAACCAAAACTCTTCAATTTTCAAAGTGTATAATGAATAATGAATGTGCAAAATGAGCTTTCATTGCCCTTTTATATTTCAATGCTCAATTTGCATTTGATTGTCATTTCATTTCATTTACTTTTCCCGCCTTATAACTCCTTTTAATATTTCATTTAATTGGGCACAATACTTTATAAAATAAAGTATTATTTTAAATCATTTAAATCCCCTTTTAATAAAGTCCTTATGTCTCCCTTTTTAATTGGCACTTAACTTTATATTATAAAGTGCACTTAAAATCACTTATATCCTTTTAAATATAACATCCCCTTTTATGACTTATTTAACTGACCTCAAGATATAACAAAATCATATAATATAAAAGTCATTAACATCATTTATGATATTCACTTAAAATTTAATTATTATTAAAGTTAACACTTTAATAATACTCAATAAATCATAACTCCCTAAATATCAACATTTAACTGATTCTGTCAACACCATGAGGTTACCCACTGCTTCCTTTGCTCATCAAAATGCCTTACTAAAAATTGTAAGGTTGGTCCCCAATAACCAACTGACTTACTAAAAATATTAAGTGTATATACATAGAGTCAAAAAACCATGGAGATGATCACCTCAGAATAAGCCAAGGAATTGGAGAAGAAAACACTGCCAACTGCCATCTGGAGAAACAATTAACTCCCCTACAAGGCTGTAAGAGACTAGGTGTCTCTCAACCCTGACTGTTGATGGCGAATGCAATTTTTTGTTTGTTTTTGTTGTTTTTGATTTTTTTGTGGTTTTTTTGTAATAAAGAGAAATGGTGCGATTTTGCATAAAATGATTCAAAAATGTATAGAAAAATAAAGAATACAAATTCTTGAGCAAATTGACTTCTAAACTGATTGCAATGAATTTTTTTATTTGGCATTCAGAATGTTTGCAACACTGGAATGATACATGCAATCAAAAAGGCAAACATTACAATATGAAAGAACCTGATTTTTAACTGCAGCCGCCTAGAGAAGCCAATGAATTGTACGGCCCACTTGATAGACTTATTTCTCCCTCAAGAAATCGCTTGTTTCAGACTCCCATAGCCTAGGCGCCACCTCTAGAGCAGATTAGAAGCTGAAAGATAAGGCGTCGTATTTTTTATTCAAAAAAACGTACTTGTTGTTGGGTACAGTACGGCCTGACAGCAATCATTAAGAATGGTACGGCTGAAGCAAAAGTCTGAGATTTAATGGATGAGATTGGAAATTGACCTCCCTTCTGATTTAGTACTTTTTCTTCAAACCCTTATTAATTCTTCCTTTGTAAGCACAAATATGACTTCTGAATAAAGTCACCCTGATGGACAAGCTTTAACTAGTATTTCACAGTCTCAGTATGTCTGATTCTGAAGAGGGAATGTTCTTCAAAATCCAATGATGAAACGAATTTGTA
Source organism: Sequoia sempervirens (assembly GCA_007258455.2). Taxonomy (NCBI): domain Eukaryota; kingdom Viridiplantae; phylum Streptophyta; class Pinopsida; order Cupressales; family Cupressaceae; genus Sequoia; species Sequoia sempervirens. Next base: position 26,181 of record VDFB02068887.1, read on the forward strand.
GAAACCCTTGTTTCACAAACCCCAATGTTCTCAGAGATAAAATAAGACAAATTAGAATAATTCACAATGAGGTTTGATTTGTCTTTGATGAATTATATGTATTCTCTCAATAAGTCGACCCAAAAAAGCACTTCAATAAGCATTTAATAATAATAATTCGTCCTTCTCAAAACTTAGGCTTATTAATTAATAAATGGCGTCCCCTTTAATAATGAGTAATAAATACTCATTTATTAATAATATCATCCCTTATTATAAAGTAATAAAATACTTTATAATAAACCATTTAATTAATTAACTTTATAAATTGACTTTATAATATAAAGTCATAACATTAATATTTCTCCAATATCATTAAATGCTTAAATATTCGCTATCTGCTCACCAAACTGTCAAACTGGGTCGAAACTGAGCTGACCAACTGAACCAGGTGCCCTGCCAGAACTAACAACCCCTGTCTGCCTGACTTACTATAAATAGTAAGTGCTTGAATATCACTCTATGAGTCTCTGCCAAGGCCCAAACCTGAATCAAATGATGGAGTAATGTCCCCCAAACGCAAGGTAACTGCCAAAGTAACCCTCTAAACACATCTGTCAGCCTACGAGGGTCTGAATGATAGGCTAACCCCTGAATCCTCTGAACTTCCTAGGAAGGGGACATTACAAAGGCCCTCTAATCACCAATATTAGCCTACGAGGACCTGCTGATAGGCTAATCCGTCAAACACTAATGCTAGCTAAAAAGGGGGCATTATTGTCTGCCCTCACCAAAATTGTTTGACCTCAAGCAATCTCAACTGGATGCTCTAGCCTATCATCAAATGTCAAGATCCCAAATCAATCTGTAGAACATACAACAACAAATCCTCTGCATCAGCTGGGTAGAGATGAAAACATGCTCAACACCGCTGTAAACAAGTAACCCGATGTTGAGCAATCTACCATAAATAGAAATTCCTAGATCCCATAACCAAAATGGAAGTCTGCCATACACATTACCTGTTGACTTCCCCTACGCCACTCTAGTATAATCTTCACCATGCTGAGAATGGTGAAGCAACACATCAGGATCCAACCAAACTGACGTGCCAAACCTATCACCACCTAGATCGCAACACTAACAATCGTCCCCATATAAATTGTGCACAAGAATCTCCATGGCATGCAACACAAATCTTTGAAATAGAGTAGCTACACACTCTGCCATAGAGCCATCAACATGAATGGATTGTATTCCAATAAGTGTGTCATGGATGCTCACAAACCAATACAAATCTAACTCACCCGTGTTTCCATCCACATGTGTAGTAATGACATTAGTGGCTAATCCACTAAGTGTATAATCCATTTGTTCACCCAACTCTAGGACTTGAGCCTTTAATGAGCTCTCAACTAGAGGTATCTCATGAGACTCAAAATGCAAGTTATGTATACCAATAGAATTTTCTGAATCATACCTATTCTCTTGTTCACACACAACCGCACATTCTTCTTGCTTCCTCATCTCAAGGGGCTCATCCTTAGTATGCTCAACTTCTACACATTCTTCCCTTGGAAGAATTAGAGAGCTAAGGTGTGACTCGCTCTGCTTCTTTGCTTGATCTAGCTGGTTGCCACGTTCCTTGACCTCTTGAAAGCACTTTTTTGCTTGGGCAGCCAACACCTTTGCCTTCTTAGCTCTTTGTAACCACCCATCACACAAAACTTGTGTCTTGTTCACTTCTTCCAAGGTCTGATATACAAAATCAAAATGTTTGTGGCATGAATCCACAACACATAATTCATCTTTAACACCCAAATCTTGAGTACCAACGTTAGAAGACTCTACAATACCATTATCCTCACGTGAAATCGCTGCTATCTCATGATGGTGCAAGGAAATATGACTGTTGTTGCAAAAATCAGAATTGTTGTCATACCTTTGTGTCATGCTTTCAACATCTCCAAGTCGCCGATCCATGTTTGCATTCTCTTCCTCCTTGTGAAAACTCAAGGGTGTAATATGTGATTCCTCTTGATCCAAACTCCCATATGGCAGAAGTGAGCTTGTGAACATGGTCTCATCTTCTTTAGAACTCCCACATGATGACAGATTTTTCCTTTCCCCATGATCACGTGTAGGCTACAAATCACAAACAAGTGACTTTTCTTTCCTTTCTTGTTTTTGTACCTTTGACTCTTCTTTTGTGATTGATTTTTCTTCTTCAAGTTTCCTCACCTTTTTATCCGTGTCATTACCTGATTTGAAAGTTCCATCATACCTACTCACACTGTGTCCATCAATAGGCACTGAACCATGGGATGTATCATACTGAAAACTCATCTTGTTGCCCGTTGCAACATCTTTCCCATGACTGAATTTTGCACATTTAAATGAAGTTTTTTCCTTAAACATCCTCCTAATATACTTTACCACACCAATCTTTCCAGGACTCAAGGTGACAACACAGTTCAGATATCTATTAAAAGAGTACTATGTTTTAAAATCATCTAGCATGCTCTGGTAGTCCTCCAAGAGTTGATTGGCTTCCCATTCATAAACTTCCCTGTATTGTTCTTTTTCCTCTATACTGGTAAAATTATTTGCATTGGTGTTTGCTTTCTTTCCCTTCGCAAATAGATTGTCTAATTTTTCTGGATATTGTATAAAGTCCTGCAAGACCTCCATCAATTCTGCTACACCCAGTAGGATGGTAGGAAACCGGTCTGATACCACTGAAATGTCCCACCTTTATTTGAGTTTTGACTTTCAAATTTGCTTGATTAATTTTTCAGCTTTACATGAGGGACATTTTATCAAACAAGTGTCCACTTTACTGAATAAGTTTTCTTTCAGATTCAAATGATTTGTAAGATGATCATATCACTCGAAAAATTAACTACTCTCATTGCAACATATCAAATCATAACAGCAGAATTGATTTGAGCATATATAATTATTTCATACTCAGAATATCACCAGCAATTGACAAAGTATTTGATATCAATATAGCAGCATTATAAGTTACAGAACAGATCAATTGACTGCCTCGAATTGAACAACATATACAGCAATATGATTTCAGCATTTTTGCATATAACAAAAGGTACTATTAGAAGTATTGGATTTACTTTCAGACCTGGTTCAAACACTCCAATCAGAAACTCAATAACAGCAACTGCAGTGGTGAAATACTCTAAATCTGATGCCAGCATTCAACCTATAACTCCACATATGGGTCTGTTATGACAGCGAACTTTTCTGGGGCTGTATATGGCCTGGAAATGCACCCAACCAGCCTCTTATGAACAGCATAGACTCCCAGTAATACATGTACAACTCACATAACAATAGCACCATAATAAGATGTGCATCCTGAACAATAACAGTCACACGTCCAGGTCTGATTTAGCACTCACAACAGACCAATCATCAACAGCAGCAAACGCTATGTATTGGAATCCTGTCTACAACCTCATTAGAGGTCTATATGATTCAAATAGAGCCCGTCCCTTTTCCTGTAGTATCATGTTTTGGCAATAATGTCTTGTAAGTAAATAATCTTTGCTCAAATAAATGGACACCTAGGGTTCTAGGAGTCCCACGTCCTCAAAGCAATATACAGCAGAAAGCAAGAACAATAATCTCAGAATGTGAATATAAATATGCACATTAAACTCAGAAATGATGATGAAAACTTCAAACCCTTATATTGATTCTCTCTTGTAAGCACAATCATGACTCCTGAATGAAGCCACATGAAGATGCAAACCTTGGGTGGTATTTCACACCTATAGAATGCACAATCTGAGAGAGCTACGTTCTCCAAGATCAATCTGCAGCTGAAAACCCTTGTTTTCTTCCACAACCAAAACTCTTCAATTTTCAAAGTGTAGAATGACTAATGAATGTGCAAAATGAGCTTTCATTGCCCTTTTATATTTCTATGCTCAATTTGCATTTGATTGTCATTTCATTTCATTTACTCTTTCCACCTCATAACTCCTTTTAATATTTCATTTAATTGGGCACAACACTTTATAAAATAAAGTATTCTTTTAAATCATTTAAAACCCCTTTTAATAAAGTCTTTATGTCTCCCTTTTAAATTGGCACTTAACTTTATATTATAAAGTGCACTTAAAATCACTTATATCCTTTTAAATATAAAGTCCTCATTTATGACTTATTTAATTGACCTCATGATATAATAAAATCATATAATATAAAAGTCATTAACATCATTAATGATATTCACTTAAAATAACACTTTAATAATAATCAATAAATCATAACTCCCTAAATATCAACATTTAACTGATTATGTCAACACCATGAGGTTACCCACTACTTCCTCTGCTCATTAGAATGCCTTACTAAAAATAGGAAGGTTGACCCCCAACAACCAACTGACTTACTAAAAATAGTAAGTGTATATAAACGGAGCCAGAAAACCATGAAGATGATCACCTCAGAATAAGCCAAGGAATTGGAGAAAAAAACACTGCCAACTGCCATCTAGAGAACCAATTAACTCCCCTACAAGGCCCTCTAATCACCAATATTAGCCTATGAGGACCTAATGATAAGCTAATCTATCAAACACTAATGCTAGCTAAAAAGGGGACATTACAACTTTATTCAACAAACAATCGATATATTTTAAACAAATAGCAAAATAGTAACATGGCATGTCATTTCTACCTTTTCTACAGTACTTGCTAATCAGCTCACCTTTCAATCTTCTATATTGGTTCTTTGTTGGCTTGTATGGACAGTTTATTTTGGTGGGGTTTTATTGTACTAGTTCATTTGGAAATGGTTTGGCTTTACTTTTGTCATTTGTGAGTCTTGGCTCACCTATCTTTAGTATCATTCTCTTATAGTTTGAGGATTCCCCTTGGCCAATTGCAGGTATGCTCCCATCAACTCCCTGTCAAGATGGACCACCATATTTTACAACATGAAAGGGTTTACCACCTTTGTTCTCTCCAAGAGGTTGAATTAGAAGAGCATTTTACTTTTCAATATCTAATCTACTATAAATCTATGAGAGGTACCACGTTTATACAGAGATTTTCGTGGTTCTCTATCCACTTTCATTTGCTACCCTAATTAGAGATGCTTAGTCCTATTTTTTGTGAGGTCACTATTTTCAAGCATAGATCTCTCCATGATGATCCAAGATCTACCGGATTGACAACTTCCTTTTTTCAACCCATCACAGCTTTTGGAGATGTTAATAACCCTTTGGATACCATTGATTCACATAGAAATAGAGACAAGTCGGTGAGGCATTGCTCATACTTGTGATCTATTGCAGTTAAGGCTCCTCAGCATCCCAACTCTCATTCTAATGGTTGAGGTTCTATTTCTTATCAATGTCAAAGACCATCTATCAGCCATATTTCCAAGCATAGCTATTAGGGGCAAGCTCAAATATGCCAATTTATTTTCTACCACTAGAAGTTCTTTGGATTTGAGTGTTAGGAGAGATTCTATCTAAAATCAGCAACCTCCTAGGATTGTCCAACCCAACCCCCATAGCCCTAGACTTTCACCAACAAGCATTCTTAGACTCTGCATTGGTACTACTACAATGATTGATGATATTACTGTTGGCTCTCCAACACATCCTAAAACACCGACACCTAAGAATTTTGATTCCCCACATGGTTGGTCTTCATCTGCTTCCACTACTTTGCAGGGGTTCTCCTTGCACATTTATTTACACTTGTACTTGTTTAGGGGTTACCCTTTTAGGTTAACCCCCTAGTGTTTATTTCTTTGTTTTTTGTGTGTGATTTTCTTGTTTTTTTGTTTTTGCTTTGAGTCTAGGGCCTTTATTGCCCTAGTTCTTTGATATTGTGCCTAAAGTACATTCCAATCCCTTCGACCTATTCTTGCTCATTTGTGGACATTAATATAATTTCTTTCTTTCTTTCTTTCCTTTACAAACAATTTTAGGGAATTCCCCAATCCCTTTCGAACCTTTGCCATTTATTTTTCATTTTGGTCATATAGAATTATCTGTCACTCTACATATTGCATATCATATAAAGAGTTACGATTTGATATCAGCTTCCATTACTCATCTTGCACATCACATATGCCTATCACCTGAACCTGATTATAAAATTTCATCCTTAAATCCTGAGTTTATCGCAGTGCTTAGATAAAATTATTTCTCTATGCTATCACCCTATCAACTGTCACCCTTGAGATTCAGTATTGTAACATATGTACCAAAGCTTCCACATTTTCAACAAGACCAGAGTTCGTGTTCACTGCTTATATGACCAAATTGAAACTTCTAATTCTGATGCTAATATTCAATAACCTCAAAGAACCCAAATTCTACGCACCCTTGCTCAAAGAAATTGAACTATTACCACTCATTCCACAATTAATGAAACAGCTCATTTAGAGAGAAGCGACTATATAAGCTAGCCTATGATGACACTGACAAACTTCCCTGAATGGAGGGTTATTAAATGGTCAGATCAATAACATGATTTCTTCAAACAACACATGCATCTAATTTATACACCTTAGGAGCTCATGTTGTGGATATGAATCCTTGACCAAAGGACCGAACTGGTGTCTTAGAAAACTTACTTCAAAGTTCAAACTAATGAAATACCTGTATTGCTATATCAATTAGCTTATAATAACATGAATGATCCTCATTGAATGGAGGGTAATAGAAGGCACAATCAATAACACAAGTTCTTCAATGACAAATGCTTCTGATTATTGACCTTAGGAACTCGTAACTTTCCGCTTGGGGATATTGGTCCTTAACCAAGACTGGGGTCCTAGGAACATACGTTAAACTAATGAAATACCCGCACTCTGGTGTGTCGACAATGCCGACAAAACTCGATATATTCTTCAGCCACTCAGGTACTAATTATATCACAATTTACTTTCAATTTCTAGAAAATTAGCTAAGATAATTTCAGTAGCTACTATTCCCGAATCCGCAATTTAGTCATTTTTTAAAAAGAAGAAAGTTAAAAAAATCACAAATTAAAAATGTTTGAAAATGAAGATTGACCTCAATTTCTATATACCTGCTCAAGAAGCCGTTTGATTATATTTACACTGTTCTTATCTGTTCCTTTAAATGACTCATCTTTCTCTGCTTTCAAAGCAGTTCCAGTGTGGCAAAAACCTGTTAAATTTTACATCAATTATCACATTACTGAAATATCATTGCGAAAACCACCAATTGTTCCAGACAAGGGCTACAGGTTCTAAACAATTTAAACACTAAAAAATATATAGAATATAAAGGCATATCTACACACTTTTAGGGCACATGATTCTTACATGAAATTTTTTGAGTAGGCCCTATTTTAACCGATAGCTGCATTGTAACTGTGCCCAGCTTAGGCAAAGGAGAAGATCTGCGTGCCCATATGCTAAGAGGGTGTGTTAATCTAATGGACAATGCCATTGCTCACTCAGTGTCCCACCTGCTCTATCCTTTCATGTAAAATTGTAATGTTTCGAAATCTACCAATGAGTCCCAACATCCAGCATCCTGCAGAATACTTTGAAATATTCACGTCTATCCATGTCTGTTCGGTGTTTCTATGTTCACGTAAACGTGCGAATTTTTTTTTAAAATTTGTGGGCAAGAATTATTTGTTTTAACTGGATTTTCCAATTGTTAGCCAAGGAATTTTGCGACAGGATCGATCCACTTTGGGCAAATAAATCTTTTTTTTAATGACATTACAATTTTTTCCGTATTGCTAAAATTAAATGAATCTTAAAATGCATTTATATTTTAATTTAATTATTTTTATTAAAAAAATCTTATATAAGAGTCATTTGAAAAGCAAAAACTGGATTTTCCAATTGTTAGTAAAGGAATTTTGCGACAGGATCGATCCACTTTGGGAAAATAAATCTTTTTTTTAATGACATTACAATTTTTTTCGTATTGCTAAAATTAAATGAATCTTAAAATGCATTTATATTTTAATTTAATTATTTTTTATTAGAAAAGGCCTTGTATAAGGGTCATTTGAAAAGCAAAAACAATTTAAATAAAACAAAAAAACTAGCTTTATGTAGGGATAAAGAGAAAAGAAATTAAGTATTGGGTTTATTTTGTTGTAATAAAAAGAAATTAAGTATTGGGTTTCTATTGTTGTAATGAAATTAAGTATTGGGTTTCTTTTGTTGTAATGTATTAGAAATTATAGTTGATAATGATATTTTAATTAAATAATAAATATGTTATTATTTTTTATAAAAAATAAAAAAATTAGTAAACAAAAAAATAATTTGTTTATTTATAATAATAATTAAATGTTAATTATATGGTGCGCACACACCTATATATATGAGAGATTTATAAATAGAATACTATAGTTACATCATAAATATTATGAGATATATGAATACTAAAGAATAGTTATTAGTATGATATTTGTAGTATATATAATTAATGAATAATGTTGTCATGACATAAAATTTTATATCAATTTAAAAATATAAAAAGGTGGGATAATAATAAATGTTGTAGTCAATCAAGATTCAAGGATTTTTAGATTTGGATGTGGACACTAGGAAGTCAATCAATGGCTATGTGTTTAGTTTATTTGGTGATGTAATTAGTTGGATGAGTGAGCAATAGTTGTGCTCACTCTTTCCCTGACAAAAACAATATATTACAACTACTCATATATGTAAGGAGGTAATCTAGCTACAAATATTGTGTTTGAATGTTGAGCTAAGTCAAGCAGCAAATGAAGAACAACTACCTTGCCTTTACCTTTCTCACCTCATGGATTGAGTTGAAGTAGATGCACCCATTATCTACTTGATGTGCTCCTTGATGTTGTAGCTATGTGGTTGCTCTCCAATGCAACATAACCTTGGTATGGAAGAGGATTTGGTAGTGAATTCAATAGCATAAGTTTGGTAAATCTGTGATGATCTAAATGAGATGGGAAGACTCCAATTTAAGGATTTTTAGAAGGATGAATGGAGGGTTGAGATCCTCTTGTGAGATGGACAATTGGGATTGAAGGGGATAGTGAGGACTTAGACTTGTGACAAGTGTCGTGAGATGGAAGCATGTGAGTATGACATGTTGGCATGGGGAAGAGAGCAAGTTGTGCTTACACATGTGTGATCACACATTGGGAAGAACAAGAAGATGGCAAGTGGAAACAAAAGTGGCAAAGTGTAAGAGGTGTGGGTTTGGAAGTGTGACAAGTAGAAAGAAATGGAAAGTTTAGGGTGGCTTCATGGGGAAGAGGATCAAAGGATGACTTGGAGATGGAAAGTAACATGTGCATGCAAGCCTTTAAGAAGGCTTGTAGGACACATGTCATATGTCTACAAGTTTGGGGAAGTGGGATGAATTAAAAATTGGAAGAAATGCTAATGAGGATTGCGAAGTGGGTTAAGTCAATTAATCACATATTTATTAACTTAATTGAGATTAGAGGACTTGGAGAAATACAGGCTAAGATTAAATTAAAATAAATTTATTAAATTGAAGCATTTTAATTAAATGTAATTTAATTAAATGTACCAATGGAGAGGACGTAATCAAATAAAGTATTTGATTAATCAAGAAGAATGATAACAATAATTAATTAAATTTTAATTTAATCAATTATGGATTAAATGAGGCATTAATTAAATGTAATTTAATTAAATACACTGATTCAGAGGAATTAATCAACTAAGTTATTTGATTGATTGAGAAGAAAGAAAATAATAATTAATTAAATTTTAAGTTAATTAATTATGGATTAAGAAGTCAATTTAGGGTATCTACATTTTACCTCTCTTTGATGTGGTGTCGCACTCGAGGGAAGTGATATCACATCAAAGATAGTAAAGATATGCCCTAATGGATTTTCTGAGTGATAAGAAGAATGTTGTGTAATGATGCCCCCTCAAGAGGACATGCGGGTTAAAGAGAACGCGAGTGTGCTCTCAAAATAGAGGATGAAAGATGGTAAGTAGGAGGATTTCCATTACATGTCAAATTTTGATATTTCTATCAGGATTCAATTGTGTAGTTTTTTGAGTCAAAATCATTGACCCATGTTTCATGAGTCAATGAGTTTGACTCGAAAAACTACACGGTTGAAGCCTAATAGAAATATCATAATGAAAGATGGTGATTGAATAACAAGATGGATGGACAGAGGATGTTGTGAGTGAGCATACAACGATGTTGCCCCGTTTATACTTAAAAGTTGGGATGGATTAATGTGGTGTTGTTGATGCAGGAACAATATTTCCCTAAACAACACAAAGATTGGGAAGGATTTTTCTTGCTAGTGAGGATTAGGTGGGTCAAGGCTTTTGGAGAAAATCTAAGACAAGATCGAGATTATAGATAAATGATTAGTGTATGGAGTAGGATTCATGATGATATTAGGATTAATGAAATAGGTGAAGGATTAATGATGTGAATGAGCTGCAAATGAGAATGGAGAAGGGGATTTTGGGGTGTCATTTTAGAATTACCTCAAAAAATATATTTTGAGGTATTTCCTCGAAAAAATAGTGGAGAAAGAGGAGAAGAAATAAAAATTATTGGTGAAGGGAAAAGACTGAGAAATAATCAAATGGCAGAATGAAGAAGACAATAAGTGGGGCCTCCAACATAGGAGGGTAAAGGTGGTGAGATAAAAATAGTACTATAAACATGTCTAAAGGGGGGAAGAGAGGTCATTTTCACTCCCATTTGGTGAATTTTGAGCTATGAAGTAGGAGAAGAAGAAGACAAGATGGTGAATATACCTCATCATACTCATCATGTTGAGCAGGTGTGATAATATGGGTAATTGGCAGACATAGGAGTGAGTAATTAATGCCCTTATTTATGCATATTGTTCAAGGTTATGAATGCTCGGGTTTCGAGGATTGAATTGAGGAAATGGATTAGTTTTAGGGCTATATTAGCACCTTTGAAGCCTAAAGTGGCACCTAATCTTGTTGTACCACCTCTACAAGACCTGATTCAACACTCATGCATGAAGTGGCACCTTTGGAAGGCCTGATTCAGTGCTTATGCATGAAGTGGCACCTTTGCCTGTCATGGTGCTTGTGATGGATGAGTGCATACGCAAGCATTGAAAGAGGGTTTTGGTTAGGTTTTGAAGGGTTAGGG